>WAAF01009029.1:25257-38831 GCA_013400475.1 Tricholaema leucomelas | reverse complement strand
TTCCAACCTGTGAGTCTGTGAACTGTGTTGTTGTTGCCAGTGATGTGTTAGGGCGCCTGGAAGAGCCTAAGCTCAGTTGCAAGCGCTCTGCTCTGCTCTGCCCATGTGCTCTGACCCACCTCAGTGTGCTCTGCTCTGCTCTGCCCATGTGCTCTGACCCACCTCAGTGTGCTCTGCTCTGCTCTGCCCATGTGCTCTGACCCACCTCGGTCTGCTCTGCTCTTCCCTCGTGCTGTGCTCTGCTTTGCCCACATGCTCTGCCCTTTCCTCCTTTTAGAGGCAGATCATCACCACTGCATCAGTTCACTGCTGCTGCTTCTTTTCTTACTACTGCTGCCAAAGACTCAGGAACTGCAGCTTGTTGCATGCCGTTATTGGCTTATATGACCTGCACCACTGCAAATAGCCTTTGCCAATCACCAGCTTGCTAACAGGGCTTTGTGGCTGCATCTACACTCAGACACACGGCAGTGTAGCTCCAAAAGCACTGCATCTCAGGCAAAGATGAGAGGGCAGAGACTTAAAGGCAGAGTCAAAAATAGCCTCTGGAGAAGTGGGATGCAGGCAGCCAAAGGCAGAGAGCTCTGCAGGCCCTGGGGGAGCTGCATTTTGCAGTGGCTGCTGACAAGTTCCCCACTACACCCCCAGCATGGCTGCGTTTTACCCAAGCAGCAATGAGCTCTTCCTGGCTGCAGCAGACGTGAAGGAGAGCTCAGCCCAGTGTGTCTCTGCAGGCTCCAAACTGAGAGACTTTCAGGGCCTGCAGCTCTCCCAGCGGCTCTGCCATGCCAGCCAATCTCTGGGAGTCCAGGCTGCAGCTCCTGAAATCAGCTGCCAGCTTCCCAGGAGCTCCCAGATTGCCCTCAGCACTCTCACACAGAAGGAGGTTGATAGGTTCAGGTTATTGCAAGGTATCAGCTCCACAGACCCACAGACCATGAGGTGGCTGCCAGTGAGATCTCAGGAATGAAGCTGGGTTCCCTGGCACTGCCTACCAGTGAGCTATCACAGCCCTTCCAACTCTCTTCACTTCATCTGCATTTGCATATATTTGCATGTCATTATCTCCCTTTCTTAGACCTTCTATTGATCGTGTACCACCCCCCAGCTACCAATGGCACAGGCAGGAGAGCTCCTCATGCACAGTTGGTCATACACAGATTGTTCTGATAGAGCCACAGAGCTGTTCAGGTTGGAGAAGACCTTTGAGAACATCAACTCCAACCTCTGCCCCAGGGCGCACAGTGCCACCACTGCTGCTGAGCCCCTGCACTGCACCACAGCCCTCAGCACCACATCCACCCAACTTCTAAACCCCTCCAGGGATGGGGACTCCACCACCTCCCTGGGCAGCCTGTGCCAGTGCCTGAGAGCCCTTGCTGGGAAGAAATTGTTCCTAACGTCCAACTTGAACCTCCCCTGCCACAGCCTGGGGCCATTTCCTTTTGTCCTGTCACTTGCTGCATCTGAGAGGAGCCCAAACTCCTGGCTCCAGCCTCTTCTCAGGGAGCTGCAGAGAGCAATGAACTCTGCCCTCAGCCTCCTCTTCTCCAGACTAACCCCCCCCCAGCTCCCTTAGCTGCTCCTCCCCAGCCCTGTTCTCCAGACCCTTCTCCAGATTTGTTACCCTTCTCTGGACCTGCTCCAGCCTCTCAATGTCCTTCTTGGAGTGAGGCACCCAAAGCTGAACCCAGTATTAGAGGGGTGGCCTCAGCAGTGGAGACAATCCCTGCTCTGCTCCTGCTGGCCACACTACTGCTGATGCAGGCCAGGATGCTGGTGGCCCAAGTTCTCAGAGCTGCTCCTCCTCAGTCCTCTTCTCCAGGCCCTTCACAACCCTTGTTGCCCTTCTCTGGACATGCTCTAGCTCCTCAATGTCCTTCTTACAGTGCAGGGCTGAAGACTGAACAGAGTATTGGAGGTGTGCCCTGGCAGTGCCAAGCAGAGGGGGACAACCTCATCCTTAGGGCTGCTGGCCAGAGTTCCCCCGTGCAGGAAGGTAACCTGGAGAGGGGAGCTCATAGGGCAAAAGCATTTGCCTGAGCGTCAGCCCCACCCTCCACCAAGCTCAGAGGTGTGCACAGATACCAGCTGCAGGTCTGAGGAGCAGGTTTGTGCAGGGAGGCACTCGCTGCAAAAAGGGAATTCAACACTTGGTGAAGTGCAATAAATCAGACCCCAGGCAAGCCTGAAACCAATCCCATAATGGGTCCTCGGGCGGAGCACTGCCGCATCCTGCCACTTCTACCCAGGGAACGTCCTAGGGGACATCTGCAGAAGCAGTAGAGCAGAACTGAATCAATGGAGTACAAACTCCAAGGAGGAAGCAGATTTCCAAGGGGAATGCTGAGGAAGGAGGACAAAAGCAGTGTGAACTGCAGGGGGAAGGCAAGAAGGCAGGGCTAGAATGGCAGCACAGCAGCAGAGGTTTGCTGTTTGCAGCAAGCAAAAGCACAGTGGCTGAGTGGACTGAGTCCCTCAAATGGTGAAGTAAATCGTGGATCATGTGGAAAACCACCTGGGAATATTACACCCTGGGATTTGCCATTCCTTGTTACCAACTCCAGCTGTGTGCTGGCTGCAGCCAGGGCAGGGAGAGCAGCAGCACAGGGAGGGGATTCTGCCCCTCCAGTCTGCTCTGCTCAGCCCTCACCTGCAGCACTGCCTCCAGTGCTGGGAACATAGCACAAGAAGCACCTGGAGCTGCTGCAGAGGGGCCAGAGGAGGCCACCAAGAGGACTGCAGAACCTCTGCTGTGGGGACAAGCTGGGAGAGTTGGGGCTGTTTAGCCTGGAGAAGAGAAGGCTGCAGGGAGACCTCAGAGCAGCCTTGCAGTGCCTGAAGGGGCTGCAGGAGAGCTGGGGAGGGACTTGTGACAAGGGCTGGGAGTGGCAGGGTGAGGGAGAATGGCTTTGAGCTGGCAGAGGGGAGAGTGAGAGTGGAGAGGAGGAAGAGATTGTTGAGAGTGAGGGTGGGGAGAAACTGGCACAGGTTGCCCAGGGAGGTTGTGGAGCACAGAAGCACAGAATGTGTCTTTGATCCCATTCTGTGCTTCTGTGCTCCACAACCTCCCTGGAGGTGTCCAAGGCCAGGCTGGATGAGACCTTGAGCAAGCTGTGCTGGTGGGAGGTGTCCCTGCTCATGGCAGGAGGTTGGAACTGGCTGAGCTTGAAGGTCCCTTCCAACCCATTCTGTGAATCTATGGAATCCTCTGGGTTTTGTAAGTCTGGAAACTAAAAGAAACGAAAATTAAACCAACAATCAAAACAAACAACAACTATAAAAGCAAACCAAAGAAACAACACCACAAAGTAGCATCTTTGATGCACAGCAGAACAGAGCTTGTGAAACAGACTAAGAAGCTAGAAATGAAGTCTAAACCTCAATTCAAAGCAGATCAGCTCATGCTGCCTACCTCCTAAGTACTACTACTTAGAGAGTGGAAGGGACCTCCAGAGATCATCCAATCCAAACCCCCCTGGCAGAGCAGGGGTACCCAGGGCAGGGCACACAGGAACACATCCAAGAGGGTTTGGGAAGTCTTCTGAGGAGACTCGAAAACCTCTCAGGGCAGCCTGCTCCAGGCCTCCAGCAGCCTCACACCAAAGAAGCCTCTCCTCACGCTGAGGAGGAGTTTCCTGTGCTTGACTTTACATCCATTGCTCCTTGTTCTGTCACTGGGTGTCACTGAGCAGGGCCTTGCTGCAGCCTCCTGACAGCCACCCCTCAGGTGTCTGTAGGCACTGATAAGGTCCCCTCTCAGCCTTCCCCTCTCCAGAGTGAGTCAAAATAAAATCCCCAGTATTCTCCACTGGAAGCTGCCCAGGGCTACTGCAACCACAACTGAAAGGCTAAATGATGTTGATGCCATGAAGTTAACCTCTGCCAGCAAGGACAAAAGGAAGAAACCTCTTCAGATGATGCTCATAAATGTGATATTGAGCCTGCAGTGCTCTGTGACATCAGAAAGCACTGAGAACACCTGGGCTGCACCTACCCAGAGAGCTCCCAAAGGACAAAACATCTTCCCACTGGAAAGGGCAGGGGCAGGCTGTGGGAAAGATGATTTATTCTGAGAGATGATTTGTTCTGTTGTTGATCAAATCTGCCAGAGCAAACATCCAGCTGCTATTGATTTACTGGAGCTCTTCTTCCAGTACAAAACATTGCTTTGCTTATCTGACTGCCCAGGAGGATGCACAGCTTGGAGAAGGATCCTTCTGCAACAGAGGAGGTGTCAGGGCAAGCATGGCAACAGCAACGTGGTTCTGCCAGCAGGACTTGCTGCAATGCTGTGTTCAGGCTTCTGAAGCTGTTTCTCAGCACTGCAGAGCACATGGAGAGAACTCCTGTCACTGCACACCGTGTGGCATGGAGCCACAGAGCTGTTTGGGATGGAAAAGCTAAGATCATCCAGTCCAACCCCACCATGGCCACCAAACCTTGGCCCCAAGTGCCATGGCCACAGGTTTCTGTAACACCTCCAGGCATGGGGACTCCACCACCTCCCTGGGCAGCCTCTGCCAATCCCTGACCACTCTGGCACCAAAGGCATTTTTTCCTCCTCTCCAACCTAACCCTGCCCTGGCACAATTCCAGGACACCTCCTCTCATTCCAGTCACCTGATAGTAGGGAGCAGAGCCCAACCACCACCTCACTCCAACCTCCCTGCAGGGAGTTGTATAGAGCCTCTTCTTCTCCAGCCCGAGCACCCCCAGCTCCCTCAGCGCCTCCTGCTCTTCTCCAGCTGCTCCAGGACCTTCTCCAGCCTTGCTGCTCTACTCTGGACAGGCTCCAGCCCCTCAGTGCCCTTCCTGCAGTGAGGGGCCCGGAGTTGAACACAGCAGTGGAGGTGTGGGCCTCCAGTGCTGAGCACAGGGAGATGATCTCCTCCTGTCCCTGCTGCCCACCCTGGTTCTGACCCAAGCCAGGATGCCATCAAGGTACCACCTGGGCACTGCTGCCTCATGCTCAGTGGCTGCCAACCAACACCTTCAGGTCCCTCTTCAGCTTGCAGCTTTCCACCCACACATCCCCAGGTCTGCAGCTCCCCATGGGGTTGTTGTGTCCCAGGGGCAGGACCTGGCTCTTGGCCTTGTTGATCTTCACAACATGAGCCTTGGCCCTTGGTCCTCACCTGCCCAAACCCCACTGCAAAGTCTCCCTACCCTCTGGCAAGTGAGCACAGCCACCCAGCTTGGTGCCATTGCAAACTTACTGAGGGAGCCTCAACCTCCACACCCAGGTCGTTGATAGAGGTTAAAGAAGGTAAAGCTGCTTGTCAAACAACACAAAATGAAACTCTTCCCACTGTGTAACAGGCTGCTCCTAAAGTGGTGCCAGTGCCAGGTGGTTTGCATTGCCCTGGAAGAAAAAGGGACAAGAAATAACTGTCCAGGAGCTACAACTGAACACAGCAACCAGCCAAGCTGCTGTCCTCTCTCAGCAGCTTGCTGCTGGCTCCCCTCAGCCAGGCAGGACATGGTAGCCTATAATGATTCAGTGTCTTCACTGTAAAACTTCTTCTGCATGAGCAAATCCTGGAGAGATGAACTGGTTTTATGCATCAGTTCTTTGTGAAGTGCCTGAACTGCTGCCTGCAGCATCCCTGGGCATGGCTCAGAGGCTGCACGCATGGCACCTGGGGAAGCTATTGCAGAACCACAGAATGGGTTGGGCTGGAACAGACCTTCAAGCTCAGCCAGTGCCAACCCCTTGCCATGGGCAGGGACACCTCCCACCAGCACAGCTTGCTCAAGGCCTCACCCAGCCTGGCCTTCAGCACCTTCAGGGTGGTTGTGGATCACAGAATCCAATCACTTTGATCCACAACCTCCCTGGGCAACCTGTGCCAGTCTCTGCTCACCCTCACTGCCAACAATTTCTTCCTCATCTCCACTCACACTCTCCCCTCTCCCACCTCAAAGCCATTGTTCCTCAGCCTGCCACTCACAGTCCTTGTCACAACTCCCTCCCCAGCTCTCCTGGAACCCCTTCAGGTATTGCAAGGCTGCTCTGAGGTCTTCCTGCAGTCTTCTCTTCTCCAGGCTAAACAGCCCCAACTCTCCCAGCCTGTCCCCACAGCAGAGGTTCTTCAGCCTCTGATCACCTTGGTGGCCTCCTCTGGCCCCTCTGCAGCACCTCCAGGTCCTTTTTGTGCTGCATATGAGGTCTGAGTAGAGCAGAGCAGAAGGGCAGAATCCCCTCCCTGTGCTGCTGCTCTCCCTGCCCTGGCTGCAGCCAGCACCCAGCTGGAGCAGCTAACAAGCTATGGCTGTGCTGCTGCTCTCCCTGCTGGGTAAGTTCCTGACGTGAAGTGTCAAATTGAATTCAGTCATTGTCACAGTGTCTTCTATGTTCTGAGGCTGATAAGCTCCTGTATCTCTCTGTAACACCTTTTGGCCTACAAATAAATAAACATCCCATCATAGCCACTGAATTCTGCTCTGTAGGGGAATATTCAGGAAAGGAGTTAGCAGGGAATTGTGGACCCTGGAAAGCAAAGTTATCTGCCAGTGTCTCTCCTCAATCACACTGACTTGGCAGGGCCTTGCCTCTGGCCTGTATTTCCATTAGTGCCAGCTTTTAGTTCTTGGAGTTGGATTTTTCTTGAGAGGAGTAAATGAGATAATTCCAGGATCTCAGACTGGCAGGCTGGAAGGGACACCAAGGATCAGCTGCTCCAACCTGTCTAGGTGACAGTGGGGTCTAGGAGCCCAGTGAGGATGTCCCCAGCAGTAACTTGTCCCCATCCCCCCTTGTCCTTTCCATGGCACTCCTTGTACAAAGGGAGTCTGCATCCTCCTGGCAGCCACCCTGCATGTCCTGGTCCATGCTAATAAGGTCTGCCCTGAGGCTTCTCTTGCCCAGGCTGGACAACCTCAGCTCCCTCAGGCTCTCCTGCCATGGCAGGGCTTGGCCATTGAACTGATGATATTTATGACCACACTGTTAATGCTAACACAACATTTTCTACTGCTTTTACCTTTTTGTGCAGGTATTTTCTGTTGGAAAGTTGCATGAGAGGGGTCCCAGAGAGCATCACAGAGCCAGCTCTAAGCTCTCTGCATAACGACTCAGGAAGTTAAAACCATCCAAGAACTTCTCATTTCTAACCCCACCAAGAATTGCATTGGAGCTCTGGGGCAAATAAATTCAGTTATCAACTTGCACTGCAGAGGGGTTTATTTCAAGCTAGAGGCAGAGTAAATTTGCTGGGGAGGTGAGAGGCTTCTTGCTGCTTTGCCCATATCGGTTTAATGTCACTGACTTCAGCCATCAGGGTTGGCAAACGAAAGCGACACACATGTGCAGCCTGGGCAGAGTGGCTCTGTCTGCAGCAAAGCAAGGGCCAAGCACAGAACACCACTCAGCTGCTGTGGAACTCAGGTTGACTCTGTTAACCTCACCCACAGCACAGCATTTTACTGCTGCCACAACAGGTCATGGAATCATAGAACCCCAGAATGGCTCAGCCTGGAAGGCAGCTCAGAGCTCCTCTGCTCCCACCCCTCTGCCATGCCCAGGGACACCTCTTAGATAGACTCAGCTGCCCAAGGCCTCATCCAACCTGGCCCTGAACACCACCAGGCAGGAAGCATCCACAGCCTCCCTGGGCAGCCTGTGCCAGGCTCTCACTACCCTCACACCCAACAACTTCTGCCTCAGCTCCACTCTCACCCTGCTCTGCCTCAGCTCCAAACCATTCCCCTTGGCCTGGCTCAGACCCCCTCAGCCAAAGTCTCTCTGCAGCCTTCCTGCAGGATCCCTTCAGGCATTGGCAGCAGCTCTGAGGTACCCCTGGAGCCTTCTCCTCTGCAGGCTGCACCCCCCTAGCTCCCTCAGCCTGTGCTCACAGCAGAGCTGCTCCAGCCCAGGCAGCATCTTTGTGGCCTCTTCTAGACTCTCTCCAGCAGCTCTGTGCCCTCCTTCTGCTGGGGACAGCAGCCCTGGAGGCAGGGTTGGAGGTGAGGTCTGAGCAGAGCAGAGCCCAGGGGCACAATCCCCTCTCTTGCCCTGCTGCCCACACTGCTCTGGCTGCAGCCAGCACTCAGCTGCCTGCTGGGCTGCAGGAGGGCACTGCTGGCTGCTGGCAGCTGCTCAGCACCCAACACCCCCAAGGCTTTTTCTGCAGGGCTGCTCTCACCCCACTCTGCACCCAGCCTGGATCTGTGCCTGGGGCTGGCCTGACCCAGCTGCAGGACCTTGCCCTGTGACTTGTTGAACCTCATGCAGTTGACACTGCCTCACTTCTGAAGCCTGTCAAGGTCCTTCTGGATGCCCTTCCTGTCCTCCAGTCAATCCAGCTCAGCACACAGTTGGTGCCATCAGCCATACCCTCCTCTTGCTAAAATCGCTCTCGTCTCAGGGATTTGATCTCTGGCACTATTTTTTGTTTGTAAATTCCCCTTCCCTTGGCGTTACAGAAGTAGGGCAGAAACTGGGCAGAAACTTGGCAAAACCATTCCTGTCCAGTGCTGGTTGCCCACGTCTGAGAGCTGCTGCTCAGAGCTGCTGCAGCATGCAGAGGAAGGCTCCCTCTTTTGCTGTAGTCTTGCAAAACCAAACACATCCACAGCTCTGCTGGGGGCTGTGCTCAGTGCCACCCTGGGAGAACTCACCTGGGAACCGAATTGACTCCTAGTAATTATTCTAATACTGAAACTTAGTCAAACTGAAGTTTGACTAAAGAGTCTGAAAGCAAAAGTTCTGCCTCATATTCCTCTGGAAACATCTGGTTATGGCAAGGCAGCAGCCCCAGTCTTGGAGCCTCCCTCAGTCTCTTCAGCCTAACGGTTTCCATGGAACTCCGCAAAGCCACACATCCGTTCTGGCACACTCAAAGCACAATCAGGAGTGCTCCCTAAAAGGACTCTTTCAGCTAGGACTGAATGGTGCTGAGCAATAAATTGAAGTGCCACAGAGAGCTGATGGGAGAACAGCTCCTGACAAAACGCCTCAGTCCCTTGGTGCTTCTGTAGAAGAAACTGAAACGAGGAGGGAGAAAACCCCAAACAGAGCCCCCAGCCCCTGGTCTGTGCTTCAGCAGCTTCACCAGGCAAGCATTACCAGCCAGCCACATCTGCTGTGAGCCAGGTTCTGCCCTGCAGAGCTGCTGCAGGTTACCCTGCAGCCCGGCAGGGGTTAATTAAGAGCAGGCAGCAGAAGTTCAGCAGCACAGAGGCTGCCTTCCTGTACCACACTGCTGCCCAGAGCAGTGTGCGATGCTCAGAGGCACTCACCCCAGAGCCATCCTGGCATCTCCTGATTGCACCTCCGGCAGGAATGCAAGTTACCCAGAAGTTATCCAGGGAATCTGGGCATGGAAAGGCAGAGGGGGTGGGAAAGCTGCTCCTGAAACCTCTGGCAGTAGCCGCTCTGCATACTGACACAGGGCTGGGTTACAGCTTCCCCAGAGCAGAGTGAAAGGTGAGCTGGGAAACAAGAAAGCAAATCCTCCCAAAGAAGATCAGTGCAGAAAGTCTCTTCAGCCTTTGCTGCAATACAGGAAACCAGGAGAAGAGAAGCACAAGTCCTACAAGGAGCAGCTGAGGGAGCTGGGGGTGTGCAGCCTGGGGAAAAGTAGGCTCAGGGCAGAGCTCATTGCTGTCTGCAGCTCCCTGAAGAGAGGTTGTGGCCAGGTGAGGTTAGTTTCTTCTGCCAGGCAGCCAGGGACAGAACAAGGGGACACGGCCTCAAGCTGTGCCAGGGCAGGTTCAGGCTGGATGTTAGGAGGAAGTTGTTGGCAGAGAGAGTGATTGGCATTGGAATGGGCTGCCCAGGGAGGTGGTGGAGTGGCCGTGCCTGGAGGTGTTTGAAAGGAGGCTGCATGAGGCACTTGGTGCCAGGGGTTAGTTAACTAGAAGGTGTTAGGAGCTAAGTTGGACTGGATGTTCCCGAAGGGCTTTTCCAGCCTGGTTAATTCTGTGGTTGATTCTGTGAACTGGCTGGCATCTGAGCAGTGGGAAATGAGGGATGCTGGAGAAACACACATTGAGTGACCCAGAGGCACACAGGGACTGCAGGATAAGCTTAGGCTGAAGGAGAAACCTTTGTGATGGCAATGATCAAGACTCCCCAGAAATGTTTTCCTAGCAGAAAACAGGAAAAGCATGGACATGGATAGCTGTGAGCCTTACAGTCCAGAAGTTCTTCCTCATGTTGAGCTGCAATTTCCTGTGCTGCAGTTTCCATCCATTGCCCCTGTCCTATTCCAGGGCACAAGTGAGCAGAGCCTGTCCCTGTCCCTGTCCCTTCCTGACCCCCAGCCCTCAGCTATTTACAGACATTGCTCAGATCCCCTCTCAGTCTTCTCTTCTCCAGACTCTCAGCCCCAGGGCTCTCAGCATCTCCTCCTCAGGCAGTGCTGCAGTCCCTTCAGCATCCTTGTAGCCCTCCCTTGGACTCTCTCCAGCAGATCCCTGTCCCTCTTGACCTGGGGAGCCCAGAACTGGATGCACTATTCCAGGTGGGGCCTGGCCAGGGCAGAGCAGAGGGGGAGGTGAACCTCCTTCCATCTGCTGGCCACACTCTCCCTAATGTCCCCTAGGACCCCACTGGCCTTCTTGGCCCCCAGGGCTCATTGCTGTGCCATGGATGTTCTCCCCCAGCACTCCCAGGTCCCTCTCCACAGAGCTGCTCTCCAGCAGTCACCTCCCAGCCTGTCCTGCTGCAGCTTTTATTCCTCCTCAGGTGCAGGACTCTGAACCTGTCCTTGTTGAACCTCATCAGGTTCCACTCTGCCCAGCTCTCAGCCTGTCCAAGTCTCTCTGAATGGCCTCACAGCCTTCATGCTTTCTGGCACAGGCTGCCCAAAGAGGTTGTGGCTTCTCTGGAGCCTTTCCAGCCCTGTCTGGGTGTGTTCCTGTGTGACCTGCGCTGGCAGGGGTTGGACTGGAAAATCTCCAGAGGTCACTTGCAACCCCTAACACCCTGGGATCCTGGGATCCTGGGAACACAGCACACAGATTTCATGTAGAAAATGCTGGGAGCTGCATTCTGGGGGGAAAGTAAATCTGGAAGCATAAGAGGGAAGGATCAGCTTTGTGCCCCTGACAGGGAGCCTCAGCCAATGTCCCTCCACCCCATGGCTCCACAGGGGACAAGCCAGAATGATGTGAGGAGGATTGGAACTGGGGGATCTTTAAGGTCCCTTCCAACCCAGCCCCTTCTATGAATCCATGCCTAAGGCTGCCAACCTATATTGCCACAGTGAAATGTAGCCTCAAGAGCCTGAGTTTCTCACCCACTTGGACAGGGCTGACCTCTCACCAGCTGCTCCTCCGTGGAAGCATGGGCAGGCTGCACAAAGTGTGCTGTCATTTGCAACCTCCCACAAACACAAGCCAAGAGGGATAAAAAAACCTGCTTATGAGCAAGTATGGAGCCCAAAAAAGAAGGAGGGAAGGAATGTGGGACAAAAGCAGTCAGGTGAAGAGCTGCTAAGGACACTGTTAACACTCAGTAGAGTATAACCAGCTTCTGTGGGATACCTCATGGTCTGCTGTTGGCAGCAGGGGAAGAGTGGAGGGAAAACTCTCCCCATTTAGAGGAGAAAGATATTGTTGGCAATGATGGCATTTAGATTTTGGGCTAAGTTCTCAGGAATCCTGTGTCCAATACTTGCAATACTGTGCCCAGTTCTGGGCCCACCAGTTCAGGAGAGACAGGGACCTGCTGGAGAGAGCCCAGTGGAGAGCCAGGAGGATGAGTGGGGGACTTGAGCATCTCCCCTGTGGAGAGAGCCTGAGAGCCCTGGGGCTGGGTAGCCTGCAGAAGAGAATGCTGAGAGCAGATCTGATCAGTGTGCACAGACAGCTGAGGGGTGGGGGTCAGTGGCTGGGGCCAAGCTCTTTTTGGTGGCCAGCAGCAATAAGCCAAGGAGCAACGGATACAAAGTGGAACAGAGAAAGTTTCACCTCAACATGAGGAGAAACTTCTCTGGTGTGTGGGTGACGGAGGCCTGGAGGAGGCTGCCCAGAGAGGTTGTGGAGCCTCCTTCCCTGCAGACCTTCCAAACCCACCTGGATGTGTTCCTGTGAGGACTGCCCTGGGTGATGCTGCTTGGCAGGGGGAGTGGACTGGATGATCTCTGGAGGTCCCTTCCAACCTCTAATGTTCTGTGACTCTGTCATTCTCCTGCTTCAAGTCTTCATTCAGCTCCTCACTGATGTAAGGTGGAAGCCAAATCCTCCAGGACAAGCAATTCTGTTCTGCTCCATCAACATCTCTAACATTCTCCCTGCAAAAGGCCACTCCTGATTATCAAAGGCACAGACTGAAGGAGGATGGAAGCCTTGTTTTCATCTAATGTGATAAAATGCTAGGGCAAGAAGTGATGAGGCCTAAAAAACTGTCTCTGATCAAAGGTAGGGACCCAAACCTAACAGGAAGCATCACCCAAGGTTGTTTGCTTCATTTCTGTGGACATCACCCTGGAAATCTCACAACTGCAAAATGTATTCACAGTCCTGCCAAAAGACTACTGACCTAATGCAGAGCTGCTAAAGTGGAGATCCACAGACATCCAGCAAAGCATTGGGTGCTGAGCAGCAGTGCCCCAGCAGCCAGCAGTGCCCTCCTGCAGCCCAGCAGGCAGCTGAGTGCTGGCTGCAGCCAGAGCAGTATGGGCAGCAGGGCAAGAGAGGGGATTCTGCCCCTGGGCTCTGCTCTGCTCAGACCTCACCTCCAACCCTGCCTCCAGAGCTGCTGTCCCCAGCAGAAGGAGGACACAGAGCTGCTGGAGAGAGGCCAGAGGAGGCCACAAAGATGCTGCCAGGGCTGGAGCAGCTCTGCTGTGAGCACAGGCTGAGGGAGCTGGGGGGGTGCAGCCTGCAGAGGAGAAGGCTCCAGGGGGACCTCAGAGCTGCTGTTAGGGCCTGAAGGGGCTCCAGGATTGCTAGGGGGGTTCAATAAGGCACAGTGCAAGGTCCTGCCCCTGGGTCAGGGCAACCCTGAATATCAGTCCAGGCTGGGGGTGAGGAGACTGAGAGCAGCCCTACAGAGAAGGCCCTGGGGGTGCTGGTGGAGGAGAAGCTGGGCAGGAGCCAGCAATGGGCACTGGCAGCACAGAAGGCCAAGGGCAGCCTGGGCTGCATCCAAAGCAGTGTGGGCAGAGCTGGAGGGAGGGGAGACCTGCTCTGCTCTGGGGAGACCTTACCTGCACGGCTGGGGCCAGCTGTGGGACCCCAGCACAAGAGAGACCTGGACCTGCTGGAGAGGGTCCAGAGGAGGCCACCCAGATGCTCATAGGGCTGGAGAAGCTCTGCCATGGGGACAGGCTGGGAGAGTTGGGGCTGTGCAGCCTGGAGAAGAGAAGGCTGCAGGGAGAGCTCAGAGCTGCAGTTCAGCATCTGCAGGGGAGCTGCAGGCAGGCTGGGGAGGGACTGCTCAGAAGGGGCTGTGGGGACAGGCTGAGGGCAGTGGTTTGGAAGTGGAGCAGGGCAGAGTTAGGTTGGGCATCAGGAGGGACCTGTGCAGAGTGAGGGTGGGCAGAGCCTGGCACAGGCTGCCCTGGGCTGTGCTTGAGACCCCATCCCTGCAGCCATTCCAGCTCAGCCTTGCTGTGTCTCTG
>WAAF01009029.1:6305-23912 GCA_013400475.1 Tricholaema leucomelas | reverse complement strand
GACAGGCTGGGAGAGTTGGGGCTGTGCAGCCTGGAGAAGAGAAGGCTGCAGGGAGAGCTCAGAGCTGCAGTTCAGCATCTGCAGGGGAGCTGCAGGCAGGCTGGGGAGGGACTGCTCAGAAGGGGCTGTGGGGACAGGCTGAGGGCAGTGGTTTGGAAGTGGAGCAGGGCAGAGTTAGGTTGGGCATCAGGAGGGACCTGTGCAGAGTGAGGGTGGGCAGAGCCTGGCACAGGCTGCCCTGGGCTGTGCTTGAGACCCCATCCCTGCAGCCATTCCAGCTCAGCCTTGCTGTGTCTCTGTGCAGCCTGCTCCAGCTGGAGCTGTCCCTGCTGCCTGCAGGGGGCTGCACAAGATGCCCTCGGAAGGTGTCTTCCAGCCCGATGCCATCTGCGAAGCTGTGAAGCTGAAGAGGTCCTTCCCTCACTGTCAGCCTGCAGTCACTGGCACACTGCCTACCACACCCAGGGCTCTCATGTAACTTTCTTACAGATAACCCAAAAGAGACCCAAGTTCTGTTTTTTCACTCCCTGCAGGTGACAGTTCCATGCTGTTGTACGTCCCCAGTGAGCAAACACTCTTGGACTCTTACTACGGCATCACAGAATGAGAGGGGCTGGAAGGGACCTCCAGAGATCACCAGTCCAGCTGTCCTGCCACAGCAGGGGCACCCAGGGCAGGGCACTCAGGAGTGCACCCAAAGAGGTTTTGACTGTCTCCTGAGCAGGAGACTCCACAGCCTCTCTGGGCAGCCTCCTCCAGGCCTCCAGCACCCTCGCACCAAAGAAGTTTCTCCTCAGGCTGAGGTGGAGTCTCCTGGGTTGCAGCTCAATGCATTATTCCTTGTCCATTACCAGCAGCCCCTGAGCAGAGCCTGGCCTTTTCTTCTTGCCCCCCTCAGGTATTTACAGACATAGCTCAGGTCCCCTCCCAGCCTTTTCCTCTCCACACTAACCAGCCCCAGGGCTCTCAGCAGAGATGTTCCAGTCCCTTTGGCATCCCCATAGCTCTTCACCCAACTCCTTCCAGCAGATCCCTGTCTCTGTTCAACTGGGGAGCCCAGAACTGGACACAGTATTCCAGGTGTGGCCTCAGCAGGGCAGAGTAGAGGGGGAGGAGAACCTCTCTAGGTCTCAGCTTATCCTCAAAGGTTGCCTTGGGATGTAGCTAAATCAGAATAGTGAGCTCGGAGCCTTGACCACGAACAGGCTCCTTCCTCTACAGCTTGCTAGGATGCTGCCAGCCCAGAGGGTTTCTGTGCTCAAGGCCAAAGCCCCAGCCCTGGCTGTGGCCAGGGGCCGCACCGAAACCTCGCCTTGCGCTCCAGATTTCACTGGCATCTGCCAGATGAAGGCAAACACCATGTGCCAAAGCACAGGTACAAGCTACCTCTTCTGAGCTCGGTGCTGGATCTGGAGCTCAGCAGCTGAGCTCCATCCAGTCCTGGCGGTGTTCTCCACCCTGCTAGCACCAGCAGCACAGAGGTGTCAGCGGCGAGGAGCTCTGCTGAGCAGGTGGCTAAGCAGCAGGCTCTCTGACAAGCTTTGGCCCTGTATGCAGCTGGCAGGCTGGGCCAGGCCAGGAATGAGCAGGAGAAGCCAGGAGAGAAATCTTGAAGTTCAGTTGCCTTGCACATCTTGTGGGAGATGAAGAAGCACAGAGCAAAGAGAGCTCAGTCCTCAGGGGACTTTACCACACAGCAACCCTGTGTGCACTTTGCTGCCGCAGCAGCTCCAAACGTGGAGGGGAAAGAGAACAACCCTCCCAGGCTGGAGCAGTGCTGCAGCCAGAAGGACCTCTGCACACTTCACTCACCTGCTGCTCAAGCTCACAAGCTCAGTCCTGCCTTATCCCTCAGTTAAGTACTTCTCTGAATCCTGTCTCATGGATTCACAGAATGGGCTGGGTTGGAAGGGACCTCCAAAGCTCATCCAGCCCAACCCCTTGCACTCAGCAGGGACACCCTCCACTAGAGCAGGTTGCTCACAGAAACTCAGAACCCACTTTCTCGTACAGAATGCAGAGTTCCTTTGGGGGCAGCTCAAGAAGGGTTTAGAAGGTGCAACAGGACAGACTGGAGCTTGTCCTGCTGGAAAGCATCTCGATGGAGAAAGACCTTGGAGTGCTGGTGGGCAGCAAGTTCTGCATGGCACAGCAATGTGCCCTGGTGGCCAAGAGGGCATCCTGGGTGCAGCAAAAGAGTGTCCAGCAGGGCTAGGGAGGTTCTCCTGCCCCTGCTGAAGCCAATCCTGGAATACTGTGCCCAGTTCTGGCCTCCCCAGCTCAAAAGAGACAGAGACCTGCTGGAGAGAGGCCAACAGAGGCTATGAGGATGATGAAGGGACTGGAACATCTCTGCTGTGAGAAAAGGCAGAGAACCCTGGGGCTGTTTGGAGAGGAGAAGGCTGAGAGGGGATCTGAGCACTGTCTGTAAATATCTGGGCGGGGGGGGTGTCAGGGTGAAGGTGCCAGGCTCTGTTTGGTGGTGCCCTGTGACAGGATAAGAAACAATGGGCACAAGCTGGAGCAGAGGAGGTTCCACCTTAGCATGAGGAGACACTTCTTTGCTGTGAGGGTGCTGGAGGCCTGGAGCAGGCTGCCCAGAGGGATTGTGGAGACTCCTCTGGAGGCTTTCCAATCCCCCCTGGATGTGTTCCTGTGTGCCCTGCTCTGGGTACCTCTGCTCTGGCAGGGGGTTGGGCTGGATGAGCTCTGGGGGTCCCTTCCAGCCCTACTGTTCTCTGATGCTGTGGTCAGCATGAGTGAAAGCAGCATGGATCTGAAGTCTGTGGAGCAAATCCTCCTCCAGGGATGACCTGGAAGAACTGAACAAATACCTCAGAAGTGGTTAAGCTGCTAGCAGTCCCTGGAGGTGCAAAGGGACTGTGCACAGGAGGCAGCAGGGTTGCAGCCCCTTTCTAGATGCAGAAGCAGTAAATTGTTGTGAGCAGGGAGCAGTTGAATTCTAGAGCAGCAGATGGGCTCTGCCATGTGGCTGTTTACTGAGATGGAGCACTTCAATTCCTCTTGGCATGCTCTGGTGTTTAGGGAGTCTTGCAGGATAAGGAAGAAATGTATGGACACATTGTGGGCTAAGACAGAATAGAATTAGAAAGCAAAAGCTTTACAAGAGCCTTTTTTCATTCTATCCACAGCACTGAGCACTTTCTCTAGCTCTGAAGCCCAGAAGAGAACACTGAACACACACACCAAAGGATAAATGAAGAATTAAAATAGCACCACGAGCAGCCCTCCATATGTTTGCAGTGAGGAGCACCATGCAAGGCAAGGCAGCTACAAAGCAAGCAAATGAGCCTGTGTTTGTCACACACAGATCCTGGCTCAGCTGTTTAGAACAGGGAAAATTAAACAGATCCCTTAGGAGCTGCCAGCAGCATCCTGCTCATGAGAAACAGACAAATCTGTGCTAAATATAGCATTTATAAAGCTCACTAAACAGAGCCGTGCAGCCTGTGCTACTCAGAGTCCCTGGAACACTACTGAAGGCAGGCAGGAGCCAAAGAAGCCAGGCTGCAGGCCTGCACAACCCTAGAACCACAGAGCACAGGGCGCTGGAAGGGACCTCCAGAGCTCACCCAGCCCAACCCCCTGCCAGAGCAGGGCACAGAGGAACACATCCAGGGGGGTTGGAAAGTCTCCACAGAAGGAGACTCCACAACCCCTCCGGGCAGCCTGCTCCAGGCCTGCAGCACCCTTACACACACAAAAAAGTGTCTCCTCATGCTAAGGTGGAACCTCCCAGTTCCAGTCTGTACCCATTGCCCCTCTTACTGTCACTGGGCACCACTGAGCAGAGCCTGGCAGCTTCCTCTTGACACCCACCCCTCAGATCTGTAGCACAGATTCACAGAGTCATTCACAGAATGGGTTGGGTTGGAAGGGAACCTTCAAGGTCATTCAGTGCCATGGGCAGGGACACCTCCCACCAGCACAGCTTGCTCAGGGCCTTATCCAGACTGGGCTTCAGCACCTCCAGAGAGGTTGTGAGCTTCTGTGCTCCACAACCTCCCTGGGCAACTTGTGCCAGTGTCTCACCACCATGCACATTACCTATGCCAGGGGAAATTTAGGCTTGAGGTGAGGAGAAAGTTCTTCACTGAGAGAGTCATTGGCTACTGGAATGGGCTGCCCAGGGAGGTGGTGGAGTCGCCGTCCCTGGAGCTGTTCAAGGCAGGACTGGACGTGGCACTTGGTGCCATGGTCTAGCCTTGAGCTCTGTGGTAACAGCTTGGACTTGATGATCTGTGAGGTCTCTTCCAACCTTGGTGATACTGTGAGACTGTGAGACTGTGATACTGTGTGATACGTTTGTATACCTGGGACCACCACAGCCGTGGAGCAGGGCAGGGAGGGCAAACAGCTGCAAGCAAAGGCTCAGCTCTGACACTGGCAGCTGCTCTGCAGGAAATTTTAAAGCAGTTTTCTACCCATCCCCTCGGGTTGCTGTCTTGCTCTGCCAAGACCTAAGGACACATCCCTAGGCTGCCATCAAGGGCATGTCCTCAACCTCTTGCCCAGTCAGGCAGCTGGAGGCAGTGACCTCACACTGCAAGCACTGCTGTAACTCGTGCAGCAGCAGGAGGAACTGCTCCAGTTTACAGATCCACAGCCCGAGGGGCCACTGCAGAAGCATCACCTCTCGGATCCTGGCACAGGAGCTCTTATCCCTTCAGCCTTGCAGGCTCCCCAGACAGCCTTGAATCACCGATGGTGCCAGGCCCTCCCCTGCTGCAGCAGTGCTGGCCGCAGCCAGCAGCCTCCAGCTGCAGCGCAGAACATCAAAGGAAGTTTCATTTAGACTGAAATTGCCTTCGACGGGTGCGGAATGGAGATCACATCGCAGAGTCACATCGGGCTGGAGGGCACCCTCCGAGGGCATCTTGGCCAACCCCTGCGGGCAGCAGGGACAGCTCCAGCTGGAGCAGGCTGCACAGGGACACAGCAAGGCTGAGCTGGAATGGCTGCAGGGATGGGGCCTCAAGCACAGCCTTGGGCAGCCTGTGCCAGGCTCTGCCCACTCTCACTGTGCACAGCTCCCTCCTGGTGTCCAACCTAACTCTGCCTTGCTGAGCCTGGGACTCCAGCAGGGCTGTAACTAAGAGCACGACCTCACCATACCTCATGAGGGAGTTCAGGAGGACAAACGAAACAAAAACACTCCCAAATTTGAGCTATGTTTTGAGGCAGGCAGAAAGCTGCACTGAAATGTAAGTGAGCAGCCTGCCAGTGAAACACAGACCTCTGTTCCAGGAGAGATGTCCCTCAGAGGTGTAAATCTGCGTGCAGTGGTTGCACACCACCTTCTGCCTGCTTTGTTCATGTAATTCTCCACTGCTGGTGCAGTCAGTTCAGCCCTGTGGCAGAACACAGCTACCTTAGCCTCAGAAAGGTCTCCAGAAGCAGGGGGCAGCCCTGCCAGGCTCAGGGTGACCCCTAAGGCAGGCTGTGTGCTAGCACAGCCCCCTGCTCACACAGCATGCTCGGGGTTTAAGAAGGATCTAGGAGCACGCAGGGCATCTGCTCCTTCAGCTTAGAGTGGCTGGGCAGGGATCAGCCTCGGGAAGCTCATCAGGGGCAGGTGTGGAGCCCTGCACCTGGGGAGCCACAGCAGGCAGCAGTGCAGGTGAGGGGGGACCTGCTGGAGAGCAGCTCCATGGAGAAGGCCCTTGGGGGCCTGCTGAACAGTAAGTTCTCCGTGGGACACTCATGTGCCCTGGTGCCCAAGAAGGCCAAAGGTATGCTCCAGTGCACTCAGAAGTGTAGCCAAAAGATGAAAGGAGCTTTTCCTCTCCTGCTCAGCTCTACTTAGCTCACATCTGCAATATTGTATCCTGTTCTGGGCTCCACAGCTCAAGAGGACAGGGAACTCCTGCAGAGAGTCCAACAGAGAACTCCAAGGACGCTGAAGGGCCTGGAACATCTGTGTGATGAGGAAAGGCTGAGAGCCCTGGGGCTGTGCGGGCTGGAGAGGCTGCTGAGAGGGGACCTCAGCCCTGTCTGTAAATACCTGCAGGGTGGCTGCCAGGAGGCTGCAGCCAGACTCTGCTCAGTGACACCCAGTGCCAGACTGAGGGGCAATGGATGTGAGCTCAGCCACAGAAATTCCACCTCAACAGCAGGAGAAACTTCTTTGGGTGAGGCTGCTGGAGGCCTGGAGCAGGCTGCACAGAGAGGCTGGCCAGCAATGTGCTCTGGTGGCCAGGAGGGCCAGCGCCATTCTGGGGTGGATTAGAAGGGCTGTGATTAGAAGGTCAAGAGAGGTTCTCCTGCCTCTCTACTCTTCCTTGCTGAGGCTGCAGCTGGAATACTGTGTCCAGTTCTGCCCCCCCCAGTTCAAGAGGAACATAGAACTGCTTGAGAGAGTCCAGTGCAGAGCCACAGAGATGCTGAAGGGAATGGAACAGCTCTGTTAGGAGGAGAGCCTGAGGGAGCTGGGGCTGTGCTGCTGGGAGAGGAGGAGACTGAGAGGAGACCTCAGCAGTGCTTATAAAGATGTGCAGGTGAGTGCCAGGAGGCTGCAGCCAGGCTCTGCTGGGTGATGCCAGTGCCAGCACAAGAGGCAATGGTGGAAGCTGAGGCAGAGGAAGTTTCATTTAAACAGGAGGAGGTATTTTTTCCCTGTGAGGGTGACAGAACCCAGGCACAGGCTGCCCAGGGGGGTTGTGGAGTTCCCCTCTCTGGAGACATTCAAAACCTGCTTTCCTGTGTGATCTGCTCTGGGTGATCCTGCTCTGCAGGGGGGGTTGGACTGGATGAGCTTTGGAGGTCCCTTCCAGCCCCTGCCACTCTGTGATTCTGTGAGGGGTTGTGGAGTATCCTTGTCTGGAGATCTTCAAACGCCCCCTGGATGTGTTCCTGTGTGCCCTGCTCTGGCAGGGGGCTGGACTGGATGAGCTCTGGAGGTCCCTTCCAACGCCTACCATTCTGTGGTTCTGTGATTCTACCTATTTTGTTAGCATAGAGCACAGACAGACTCACAGACAGCCAGGTCCAGCCCTGGGCCAACAGGAATGTTGTCCAGTGACTGCAAGAGGGTGGAACTCATGTGCAGGCCTGGAAAGAGAACAGCAGCAGCCAGATCTCCTGTGCAGGCAGCGCTCAGGTGGGGCTGTAGTTGAGCTGCCTTCCAAAGAGGAAGCTCCTGCTGGTGGTGCCAAGCACCATGGCCAAGTGTGCTCGCAGCTCAGCGAAGAGCTCAGCCCCAGGGCAGCTCTCTCATCTGCATTCTTACACAGGCCCAGCACTCATCAAGGCACGGGGTACATTTTCCCTAACCCAATTAGCACGAACAAAGGGGAAGTGGAAGTCTCTGCACACTGCTTTGAAGACTCATTAGTGCTCAACAGCAACCTGCTAAGGTTCAAGTGCAATTAGAGAGGGGTAGCAGAGCAGAAGAGGTTTTGGAAGACAGATGCAGAAGTAGACGGCTGAAACAGTGCCAAAAAAAGCTGTGGGGAAGCAGGAGACGAGGCCCCAGCTCAGCGCCAGGCACAAGCTCTGCAGACCTGCTGCTTTCATTGCATTGCTATGTTCTCCCTGCAGACTGAATCCCCTTGTGTAACCGTTTCAGCTGAATGCAGTTTACCACTCTGATCTGTGACCAGTCAGCACGGAGAGCTCCTACCTGCTCTTCCTTCGCTGACATGGATCCTAATCACCCGGGACATGAGAGCATGCTGGAGGAGTCTGACACCTGAGACACCTTCGGGAAGCTGACGAGTTAAGGCTCATCCAGAGCAGGGAGAGCAGCAGCACAGGGAGAGGATTCTGCTCTGCTCAGCCCCCACCTGCAGCACTGCCTCCAGTGCCGGGGAACACAGCACAAGAAGGACCTGGAGCTACTGCAGAGGGGCCAGACGAGGTCACAAACCTGATCCAAGGGGCTGGAGCAGCAGAGGGAGCTGGGGGTGTTTAGACTGGAGGCAGACCTCATTGCTCTCTTGACTGCCTTGCATGAGGATGGAGCCAGGTGGGGGTTGGGCTCTTCTCACATGCAGCAAGTGACAGGACGAGAGGAAATGCTCCCAAGTTGTGCCAGGGCAGGTTCAGGTTGGACATTAGGAACAGTTTCTTCCCAGCAAGGGCTCTCAGGCACTGGCACAGGNAGCAATGTGCTCTGGTGGCCAGGAGGGCCAGCGCCATTCTGGGGTGGATTAGAAGGGCTGTGATTAGAAGGTCAAGAGAGGTTCTCCTGCCTCTCTACTCTTCCTTGCTGAGGCTGCAGCTGGAATACTGTGTCCAGTTCTGCCCCCCCCAGTTCAAGAGGAACATAGAACTGCTTGAGAGAGTCCAGTGCAGAGCCACAGAGATGCTGAAGGGAATGGAACAGCTCTGTTAGGAGGAGAGCCTGAGGGAGCTGGGGCTGTGCTGCTGGGAGAGGAGGAGACTGAGAGGAGACCTCAGCAGTGCTTATAAAGATGTGCAGGTGAGTGCCAGGAGGCTGCAGCCAGGCTCTGCTGGGTGATGCCAGTGCCAGCACAAGAGGCAATGGTGGAAGCTGAGGCAGAGGAAGTTTCATTTAAACAGGAGGAGGTATTTTTTCCCTGTGAGGGTGACAGAACCCAGGCACAGGCTGCCCAGGGGGGTTGTGGAGTTCCCCTCTCTGGAGACATTCAAAACCTGCTTTCCTGTGTGATCTGCTCTGGGTGATCCTGCTCTGCAGGGGGGGTTGGACTGGATGAGCTTTGGAGGTCCCTTCCAGCCCCTGCCACTCTGTGATTCTGTGAGGGGTTGTGGAGTATCCTTGTCTGGAGATCTTCAAACGCCCCCTGGATGTGTTCCTGTGTGCCCTGCTCTGGCAGGGGGCTGGACTGGATGAGCTCTGGAGGTCCCTTCCAACGCCTACCATTCTGTGGTTCTGTGATTCTACCTATTTTGTTAGCATAGAGCACAGACAGACTCACAGACAGCCAGGTCCAGCCCTGGGCCAACAGGAATGTTGTCCAGTGACTGCAAGAGGGTGGAACTCATGTGCAGGCCTGGAAAGAGAACAGCAGCAGCCAGATCTCCTGTGCAGGCAGCGCTCAGGTGGGGCTGTAGTTGAGCTGCCTTCCAAAGAGGAAGCTCCTGCTGGTGGTGCCAAGCACCATGGCCAAGTGTGCTCGCAGCTCAGCGAAGAGCTCAGCCCCAGGGCAGCTCTCTCATCTGCATTCTTACACAGGCCCAGCACTCATCAAGGCACGGGGTACATTTTCCCTAACCCAATTAGCACGAACAAAGGGGAAGTGGAAGTCTCTGCACACTGCTTTGAAGACTCATTAGTGCTCAACAGCAACCTGCTAAGGTTCAAGTGCAATTAGAGAGGGGTAGCAGAGCAGAAGAGGTTTTGGAAGACAGATGCAGAAGTAGACGGCTGAAACAGTGCCAAAAAAAGCTGTGGGGAAGCAGGAGACGAGGCCCCAGCTCAGCGCCAGGCACAAGCTCTGCAGACCTGCTGCTTTCATTGCATTGCTATGTTCTCCCTGCAGACTGAATCCCCTTGTGTAACCGTTTCAGCTGAATGCAGTTTACCACTCTGATCTGTGACCAGTCAGCACGGAGAGCTCCTACCTGCTCTTCCTTCGCTGACATGGATCCTAATCACCCGGGACATGAGAGCATGCTGGCGGAGTCTGACACCTGAGACACCTTCGGGAAGCTGACGAGTTAAGGCTCATCCAGAGCAGGGAGAGCAGCAGCACAGGGAGAGGATTCTGCTCTGCTCAGCCCCCACCTGCAGCACTGCCTCCAGTGCCGGGGAACACAGCACAAGAAGGACCTGGAGCTACTGCAGAGGGGCCAGACGAGGTCACAAACCTGATCCAAGGGGCTGGAGCAGCAGAGGGAGCTGGGGGTGTTTAGACTGGAGGCAGACCTCATTGCTCTCTTGACTGCCTTGCATGAGGATGGAGCCAGGTGGGGGTTGGGCTCTTCTCACATGCAGCAAGTGACAGGACGAGAGGAAATGCTCCCAAGTTGTGCCAGGGCAGGTTCAGGTTGGACATTAGGAACAGTTTCTTCCCAGCAAGGGCTCTCAGGCACTGGCACAGGCTGCCCAGGGAGGTGGTGGAGTCCCCATCCCTGGAGGGGTTTAGAAGTTGGGTGGATGTGGTGCTGAGGGCTGTGGTGCAGTGCAGGGGCTCAGCAGCAGTGGTGGCACTGTGAGCCCTGGGGGAGCTTGGACTTGATCTCAGAGGTCTCTTCCAGCCTCAACAGCTCTGTGTTTCTATGACTATAGAGGAGCCTCCACCTCACACAGACCTTTCCAACTCTGCCAGGCATCCTCTCACTGGCCTACAGTACCCTGATTTTCCATGTCACTGAGTAACACTGCACAGGCCACCAGGAAACACCACAGTGCCACTGCACTACATGGCTGGGTGTACTGATGGGTAAAGCAAGCCTTGCAGAGGAGGACGCTCAGCACCTTGCTGCAGTTAAAGGCAAGGGTCTAGAAGAGCTACAGGAGTTAGGGCCAGAGGAGAAGCTGCTCTGCAGCGCAATGCCTGGCAAGCCGCTGGGGCAGAGGGCATTCTTGAGCAGACAGCATGAAGGCAACAGAGCTTGCCAGGACAGAAAGAATCACATCCACAGCCTGGGGACAGAGCAAGGGCTTCACTCTAAAACACACATCCCACCTCATAGTTACTGCCAGTATCCTGTGCTGGCCACAGGCCGAAGCTGGCAGGAGCAGGGTATGACAGAGAGCAGAGGGGATTGTGGCACAAACAGTGCTAGTGCTCAGCCCTGGCTGGAGGAAGCCACTAAGTGGCTTTTCAGCAGTAAGGACCCCAAGCTGCTTAGCAAGGCCTCCTGCTACAAACCCTGGCTAAAGAAACCCTAAGAAATAATTTAGTTTCCTCCTTTATCAAGTTTATCCTTGCTGATTGCAACAAAACCTGACTGCTGCAGCTGAGCCATGGGAATTGGAAGCACAATCCTAGCCTGCATGGAGAAGGAAGGAAGCTTGCTAGGGCAGATGAGCAGCTTTGCTGTGGATACCCAGGGCTCTTCTGCAGTGCTTTAAGACATTTATTTGCCCTGAAATGATACCCCAAAACCAGGAGGTGTGTCAGAAGCATGAAATCATAGAATGGTAGGGGTTGGAACGACCTCCAGAGATCGCTGGGTCCCTGCCAGAGCAGGGGCACCCAGGGCAGGGAACACAGGAACAGATCCATGTGCGTTGGAAAGTCTCCAGAGGAAACTCCACAACCTCTCTGGACAGCCTGCTCCAGGCCTCCAGCACCTTCACAGCAAAGAAGTTTCTCCTCATGGTGAGAAGGAACCTCCTGGGTTCCACTTTGTGGCTGCTGCCCCTTGTCCTATCACAGGACCCCACTGAGCAGAACCTGAGCTCTGCTTCCTGACACCCACCCCTCAGATAGCTACAGACATTGCTCAGGTCCCTTCTCAGCCTTCTCCTCTCCAGACTGCACAGCCCCAGGGCTCTCAGCCTTCCCTCATCACCCAGATGTTCCAGGCCCTTCAGCATCCTTGTAGCCTCTCTTGGACACTCTCTAGTGTAACCCTGATCTTCTTGAGCTGGGCAGCCCAGAACTGGACACAGTACTCCAAACGTGACCTCACTAGGACTGATCAGAGAGGCAGGAGAACCTCCCTAGACCTTGCTGGCCACTCTCTTCTTACTGCACTCCAGGATGCCCTTGGCCTTCTCGGGCACCAGGGCACATTGCTGTCCCATGGAGAGCTTGCTGTCCCCCAGCACTTCCAGGTCCCTCTGCACAGAGCTGCTTCCCAGCAGCTCCCACCTCACCTGCCCTGCCGCCTGCTGCTGCCCCTCCCCGGGCGCAGGGCCCCACACTTGCCCCTGTCGAACTTGATCAGGTTAGTCTCTGCCCAGCTCTCTCTGTGCCGGACAGCAGCACAGCCTGAGGGCTGTCAGCCACTGCTGCCAGCTTGGTACCAGCAGCAAACTGCCTGAGGCTGCACTCTGTGCCTTCATCCAGGCCACTGATGAAGATGTTGAACAAGACTGGACCAGCACTGACCCCTGGGCAGCACCACTGGTCCCAAACACACCATTGCAAGATGGAAGACACTGGCAGCTGTCTGTTGTCAGAGGACGTTGCCACAGCAAAGGCAAGCTGAAGGCCCTTGGGGGCTGCTGGAATGGGCCAGCTGACAGGGGCCAACAGAAGACAGGAACCACACACAGGCAAACCATGAGACAGCAATAGCTGAGACGGTGAGAGTAGGGGAAGCTGGTGCAGTGCAGGGGAATAAGGCACCTGAAAAGAGACAGCAGACAAGGTCCAGCCCTAGCGAACATCTTGGACCCTCAGGCACCTTGCCGATGGTACCAAAGTGGCAGCAGTGGCTGACACCCTCAGGCTGTGCTGCCATCCAGTGAGACCTGCACAGACTGAGAGCTGGGCAGGGAGAAATCCCATTGTAAGAGGTTAACCCTCATGAGGAGAGGTCTGACCCTGACCCCAGGTCCTCCTGACTCCTCCCTGGGGATGGATCTGGACCTGCCCCCAGGTGCAGTGGTGAGCTCACTCCCTCTTCCTTGCTAGCCCCTCTAGAAGAACAAAGGAACCCTCTCTTTCTTTTTCTCTTTCCCCTCCCTGCCTGCCAGCTCCACTCTGGTTCCTGCTGCTGCTCCTGTTTCACCACATGGCCGTCCTTCCACATGGTGGTGGACAAACCCCTCCTGATTCTACCTCCATCCACTGTCATCAATCTGGGTGTAGAGACAGGTTTTGTATCTTGTTTTCCTTCTCTGTACCTCTTTGTAACTCCCCTACCTCAAATACCTTTTATTTATTGTTAAAGGTTTGGGTTTTTTAGCTTTTACCTTCCAGATGGAAGCAAGACTCTTGATGTGAGTGGGGTTTACCCTGGATCAAAGCAAGACTCTTGATGTGAGTGGGGTTTACCCTGGATCGAAGCAAGACTCTTGATGTGAGTGGGGTTTACCCTTTTCCTCTCTACAGCTAATTCCTTTTCTTTCCAAAGTTGGGGGCAGCTCAATGGTTTGCAGCTGAGGCAGAGCAGGGTTAGAGTGGAGCTGAGGCAGAAGTTGTTGAGTGTAAGGGTGGTGAGAGTCTGGCACAGGCTGCCCAGGGAGGCTGTGGCTGCCTCCTTCGTAGTTGAGAGATGACCCTGCCCACGGCAGGGAGGGTGGAAGAGATGATCTCTGAGGTCCTTTCCAACCTGAGCCTGCCTTCCATGCAGATGCCAAGTAGTGCTAAAATGATGCATCAAATAGATTAAAAATCGACTTTGTATCAGATCTTTAACTGAGTTGCTAAAGACAAAGCTTTGGTTACTGTGCACACCCTTGGTGCTGCCCCCAGAGCTCAGTGCTCCACCAAGCACTGCTCAGTACGGCTGCAAGGGACACAGAATCTCTGCTGGCAAAGCCTGCAGGGTAAGAAATGAAGTCTCTGTGACAGGAGCTGCCTGCTGAACCGTGCCAGCCAGACCAGCACAGCCTCCCCAGGGCAAGCCCTCCCTGGGGAAGGCTTTGCAGGCTGCCGTGACTACACCAGTGGGCAAGGGAAGACCCACAAATGGCATCTGGCTGGGCTTTTGTAAAGCCTCTGGACAGTGCCCACCACACCCTTCTCTCTAGGCTGATTCTGCAGGTTTACAAACTGCTGCTCAGCTTGGCCAACCTGGCACCTGCCACTCCTGGCAGCAGCAGCGCTGGGACTCTGCTAGAGACATCTAATCCAGTGGTGAGTTTGGCGTCTCTCTGACAAGGACCCTCCCAGCTGAGAGGAACAAGCTCCCTGGCCCTGCTCCCTCAGGCTCTGAGCAATGAGCTCCACACACGGGAACGGCTGCAGAAATGCTGCCACCCAGCTGTGGCAAAGCAAAGGCAGAGCCCCGGCTCCTGCCAGAGCAAAGCGCTAAGTGCCATCTCCTGCTGCTCGGCACTCTGCCTTTCCCTGCCCACGTTCCCATCTCCTTGAGCTTCCTTGGATACTGAAACAAACCCTGGGAAGCCTAAGCTGGAGGCAAGGATCAGAGACTGCTGTCAACAGAAAGGTTTGCAACCATAGAGCCACGGAACTGTGGAGACTGGAACAGACCTTTGAGTTGGTCACATCCAACAGGTCAGTTACACCTCACAATCCCCTCACTGGTGCCAACCCCCTGCATGGGCAGGGATACCTCTCAACCAGCCCAGGTGCCTCAAGGCCTCATCCAACCTGGCCTTGAACACCTCCAGGCAGGAGGCAGCCACGACCACACTGCACAACCGATTCCAGGCTCTCACCACCCTCACACCCAACAACTTCTGCCTCAGCTCCACTCTCACCCTGCTCTGTCTCAGCTCCAAACCATTCCCCTTGGCCTGGCTCAGACCCCCTCAGCCAAAGTCTCTCTGCAGCCTTCCTGCAGGATCCCTTCAGGCCCCAGCAGCAGCTCTGAGGTCCCCCTGGAGCCTTCTCCTCTGAAGGCTGCACCCCCCCCAGCTCCCTCAGCCTGTGCTCACAGCAGAGCTGCTCCAGCCCTGGCAGCATCTTTGTGGCTTCCTCTGGCCTCTCTCCAGTAGCTCTGTGTCCTCCTCATGACAATTTTTCAAGGTCTGAGGCATTTGGGTGGTGGCAACGTACCTTAGTGCACAGAGATTAAAAGGTATCTTGTGGGGCAAGGAGAAAGTTCAGAGCTGAGCTTCCAATCTGCAGTGATTAGCATCCAACAAGACCAATTCCAGTGGCATTATTAAAACCCTTTGCTGAGGAGGCAATCCCCAGCCAAGATGCTGGCTGAGAACAGCTGCGTGGGCAGCCAGAGGTTTCACTTCCACACCACTCCTAGGTAAAGACCAATGTCACTGAGCCTGCATCTAACAACCTGAGCAGCAGCTCTGAGTTTTGCCTTCTAATCTGCACTCAAGACTAGCCAGAAGCCAACAAATGATCAGTGAAGCCAGAACGTCTGCAGACTGCATCGAGCGGAAAGGGACCCTCCGAGGGCATCTTGTGCAGCCCCCTGCAGGCAGCAGGGACAGCTCCAGCTGGAGCAGGCTGAACAGGGACACAGCAAGGCTGAGCTTGAATGGCTGCAGGGATGGGGTCTCAAGCACAGCCCAGGGCAGCCTGTGCCAGGCTCTGCCCACCCTCACTCTTCACAACTCCCTCCTGATGCCCAACCTAACTCTGCCCTGCTCCACTTCCAAACCATTGCCCTTGGTCTGTCCCCACAGCCCCTTCTGAGCAGTCCCTCCCCAGCCTGCTTGCAGCTCCCCCGCAGATACTGAACTGCAGCTCTGAGCTCTCCCTGCAGCCTTCTCTTCTTCAGGCTGGAGAGACCCTCTCCAGCAGGTCCAGGGCTCTCTTGTGCTGGGGTCCCACAGCTGGCCCCAGCCCTGCAGGTGAGGTCTCCCCAGAGCAGAGCAGAGGGGCAGGATCCCCTCTCTCCAGCTCTGCCCACACTGCTTTGGATGCAGCCCAGGCTGCCCTTGGCCTTCTGTGCTGCCAGTGCCCATTGCTGGCTCCTGCCCAGCTTCTCCCCCACCAGCACCCCCAAGGCCTTCTCTGCAGGGCTGCTCTCATTCATCACCCCCAGCCTGCATTGCTATCCAGGCCTGTCCTGACCCAGGGGCAGGACCTTGAACTGTGCCTTGTTGAACCTCATGAGACTCTCCTTGGCCACCTCTGCAGCTTGCCCAGGTCCCTTTGGATAGCTCCATCCCCTCCCTCAGTCTTACCAACTGCACCATTGAGCTTGGTGCCATCTGCACACTTGCTGAGGTGCCTCAGTCTCTGTGTCAGTGAAGATATTGTGCAGCACTGATGCCAGTACAGACCCCTGGAGCACACCACTTGTCACCCCTCTCCATCTGGCCATGGAGCTGTTCACAACCTTTTGGATGAGATCATCCAACCAATTCCTTATCCACTGCTCAGCCACTCATCAACTCCAGACCTTCCCCACTGAGTTACCTCACATTGCTCAGTAAATCCATACAATGTCATGATCTGATCTCTCAGAGATCCAGTGCCAAAGGCAGACAGACAAGGACAAGGAGCTCCTGACCACAGAAGAATCAGTGCACTGACAATGCAAGGAGATGGGGAAAGCAGAGCGATCAGTTCAAGGTCAGCACTGGGAATTCACTTTCAATCCATAGTGCAGACACTGGCTCTTAAAAGGAAACAAAACCAACCGAGATCAGCCACTGGGAAGGAAAGAAGAAGAAAAAAATACAACCCTAAATGGACTTGGACAGGCAGAGGTGAGCCCAGGCCAGCCTCAGGAAGGTCAGCAAGGCCAAGGGCAAATCCTACACCTGGACTGAAGCATCCCCAAGCACAAATCCAGGCTGGGTGAGGAGTGGCTGACAGCAGCCTGAAGGAGAAGGCCTTGGGGGTGTCAGTTGGTGCCCAAGTGCCCAGCAGCCAGCACTGGTGGCTGGCAGCCCAGAGCCAGCTGTGTGCTGGCTGCAGCCAGAGCAGGGAGAGCAGCAGCACAGGGAGGGGATTCTGCCCCTCCAGTCTGCTCTGCTCAGCCCTCACCTGCAGCACTGCCTCCAGTGCTGGGAACACAGCACAAGAACCACCTGGAGCTGCTGCAGAGGGGCCAGAGGAGGCCACCGAGGTGGTCAGAGGGCTGGAGAAGCTCTGCTGTGGGGACAGGCTGGGAGAGTTGGGGCTGTTGAGCCTGGAGAAGAGAAGGCTGCAGGGAGACCTCAGAGCAGCCTTGCAGTGCCTGAAGGGGCTGCAGGAGAGCTGGGGAGGGACTTGTGACAAGGGCTGGGAGTGGCAGGCTGAGGGAGAATGGCTTTGAGCTGGGAGGGGGAGAGTGAGAGTGGAGAGGAGGAAGAGATTGTTGAGGGTGAGGGTGGGGAGAGACTGGCACAGGTTGCCCAAGAAGGCTGTAGCTACCCCTCCCTGGAGGAGTTCAAGGCCAGGCTGGATGAGGCCTTGAGCAAGCTGTGCTGGTGGGAGGTGTCCCTGCCCATGGCAGGGGTTGGAGCTGGATGGTCTTTGTCATGGAGGGGGATTCTGCCACCTGCGCCGGTTTGTGGCGAAGGGGAGAAACTGACTGGGGAGAGATGATTATGTATAAAAATATACATTTATTAGCTCCAACACTCTGAACTCTCAGCACCCCCAACCACTGTATTTAATATTAAAATGGATTCTGTCACGGTTTTGGAAGGACCTTATGGGAATAATACCACAGTGTAGCTTATTATAACTACATTACAATATCTAGCATACAGCTACGGACAGAGAGAGGAGTTTCCCCGTGGCTCGGTGCCGCCTGGGGTCGATACGCCATTTGCCCAGCAGAATGGGCTGGAACTCTTTCTGCTCTATGGCAGGAGGCTACAGATATTACAGAGGCATTAAAGCTTTTACTCACAACTCTGACTAATCATCAATAATCATTAATCACCCTCCAGTGCTATGTCACAGCCTATATAAAGTGTCCAAGCCTTCAGGGGGACTTTGCCCGTGGACCTGTTGAGGCTGGAAATCTTCCCGGCTTGAGGGGAAAGGAGAACCTTCCTGGCTTCAGGGGAGAGGATGCAGTCTTCCCGGCTTCAGGGGAGAGGATGCAGTCTTCCCAGTTTCAGGGGAGAGGATGCAGTCTTCCCGGCTTCAGGGGAGAGGATGCAGTCTT
>WAAF01009023.1:23860-43859 GCA_013400475.1 Tricholaema leucomelas | reverse complement strand
GATACACAGGTGAACAACCTGCTTTTTCTACTGTTGTCTCTTCTTTGCCATGCTAAGCTGTGCTCTGCTGTTGCCTGCTGCAATTGCCTATAGCCTTACTATTTGCTGGTAAACTCCACTGCCTCAAGTTACTGGAAGCAGACCCTGGATGCCTGCACGTGATCGGCCTGTGTGGTCAGCATGACATCTTGCTGAAACTACATCGCACAACATCCTGCCTCTACACCTGACGGTCCTGCTTAGAAGAGCAAGGCAGGAGAGCAAGGTCAGAGATTGTCTGCCTCTTTCCCCAGAAGTCTGGGAAGATCCAAGTCTCAACATCCAACAAGACAGAGTTCCCTGAAAGCATTTGGGCACTGTCTGGACTGTGGCTAACTCTCACGAGTCAGGTAATAATAATATGTAAGTAAATGCATAAATGCCTCTTTGTAGTTCTCCACTGCCTTCTGCTATAGAGCAGAAAGAGCTCCTTAAGCCCATCTACTGGGAAAGCAGTACATTGACTGCAAGTAGCATTTGACCATGGGAACCTTCTCTTCCAGTTCAATTACTGTTTATATGTTTTGCTGGTCATTACTAGAGGTAGATATTATCCACAGAATGTTTCCATGACCATGTAAGAACTGAAATATTATTAAAATTAGTGGTTGGGGGTGGAGAGAGTTCTGAATAGCAAAATTAATAAACAGTATTAATTTTGGAAAAGTCATCTCACATCAATTCATTTCCCTTCCACAACACCAAGAAGTTCAACAGGTCCCTAATTGCTTCCTCCTGGATTACAAGAGGGCTGTCTCCCTGACCCCGTCTACCAGCTCAGGAGGCCAGCTGTCCTGAGGACAACCTGTCTTACCATTGAAAATTGAGGCAAAGAAGGTGTTAAGCACCTCTGCCTTTTCCTCATCTCTACTCACTACATTCACCTCCTTGTCCAATAAAGAGTGGGGGTTATCCTTGCCTCTCTTTTTGTCATTGAGTCATTTATAAAAACATTTCTCATTATCATTCACAGCAGTGGCCAGTCTAAGTTCTAACTGGGGTATTGTCTGTCTTATTTGCTTTCTACACAACCTGGCAACATCCTTAAAATTTTCCTGACTTCTGTCCGTCTCTTTCCAAAGGTGATATGGCCTCTTTTTTCCCTTAATTCCTTCAGAAGTCCCTTGCTCATCCAGGTTGTTTTCCCTGCCAGCACATTGGCACAGCCTATTCCTGCACCTTCAAGATTTCTTTCTTGAAGTAGGTCAAACCTTTCTGCACCCTTTTATTTTTAAAGGCCTTTTCCCAAAGTACCCTTCAAGTTAGATCTTTGAATAAGCTGAAATCTGCCCTTTGGAAGTCTAGTGTGGATGTTTTGTTGATGCCCTTCCTAGTTTCATTACATATTGAAAATCACACCCCAGACAACCTCTGACCACCACATCTCCCACCAGCACCTCTCTATTTGTAAACAGCAAAGAGCACAGACCAGTGGCAAATCTCTCCTTGCCTACATGGCTGGTAGTCAGGGTGTCCAACAGAAGGGCTGTTGATCTGCCCCAATCTATAGGGAAATGCTTTGCTGGCCTTTGCTGCCAGACTAAATGAACTAGTTTGTCTCAATGGTATTGGGTATGGCTTTATCACCACCACAGACTTCAGATGCTAAATATATCCTTGTTAAAGATGGGAGGTTTCAGTGTGATATGGAACCCACTGCTCTACCATAACATAGTTTTAGCTGTAAAAACCTTTTCATGGAAGAAAGGCCTAAGCAAAAGAGACCTTTCTAATCAGAATTTACTTATCCAGGACAACACACTTGCTGCAGATTCTGTTTTGTTACTCAGCTAGGTTTCACAATTCCTAAATTTTCTGAAAGACCTTCCCATCATGTCCATGTGTTACCACATGTACATTTAGAAACAGCTGATGCAACAAAACTCAACAGCCAGAGAAAGATGTAAATGAGATTATAATACATAATAATTTAACTGCATGGAGCGGATTTCTCCTGTTTCTGAAACAGGGGAAATTCGTATGCACTTTGAAGTGTCTTTTTGCCACATCTTACAGCAGACATGTCAGCTTCCCTCTAATGACTGGGAGAGGTAATTCTTGCCTTGAACTTATCATTTAATTCTGGCATTTCTTGATACTCAGGGAGCATCCTGAAGTGGCATTCCAGCATCAAGGAGTCAGCATAGTGTAGACGAGAGTAATGCTGCTGGCACATACAGACTCTATATGCCATGAAAAAAAGCCAGTTTCTGTTTCATATTGGCATCAAGTTTTGCCTTGCTGGGAATTAAACAGAACACCAGAAGAGAAGAAGAATGTTCAGAAAAATTAAACTGTTACTGATTATTTTTTCCCTAAAGAATTCCAAAACAACCTTTCAGTGTGCTCCAGTGACAAAATTCCATATATCAAATATCGCTCAGTGATTTGGTTGGGGATTAACTGATGAGGCAGGAATTATAAAAAATACAGTTATTTTATTCTCCCCAAAAGCCCCACCTGCAAACTATATATAAAAACTAGTTAAATTTTATTTACAGGTTCAAATCATAGAATCATAGAATCACATAATGTGGGGGGGAGTACAGTATCTGACACCCTTTGCCAAACATACCTTAACCTATCACAGAAACATAGAATCATAGAATAAATCAAGTTGGAAGATACATCCAGTCCAACTTATCACCCAGCCCTGTCCAATCAACTAGACCATGTCACTAAGTGGCTAATCCAGTCTTTTCTTGAACACCTACAGGGACAGTGAAGGCACCACCTCCCTGGGCAGCCCATTCCAATGGCACATCACTCTCTCTGTCAAGAACTTCTTCCTAATATCCAGCCTATACCTGTCCCAGCACAACTTGATACTATGTCCCCTTGTTCTTTTGCTGGTTGCTTGGGAGAGGATACCAACTCCCACCTGGCTGCAACCTCCCTTCAGGTAGTTGTAGACAGCAATGAGGTCTGCCCTGAGCCTCCTCTTCTCCAGGCTAAACAAGCCCAGCTCCCTCAGACTCTCCTCATGGGATTTGTGTTCCAAACCTTTCACCAGCTTTGTTACCCTTCTCTGGACACGTTCCAGTACCTCAACATCTCTCTTGAATTGAGGGGCCCAGAACTGGACACAGTACTCAAGGTGTGGCCTGACCAGTGCTGAGTACAGGGGCAGAATAACCTCCCTCGTCCTACTGGCCACACTGTTCCTGATCCAGGCCAGATGCCATTGGCTCTCCTGGCCACCTGGGCACACTGCTGGCTCATCTTCAGCCTACTATCTACCAGTACCCCCAGGTCCCTTTCTTCCTGGCTGCTCTCCAATCACTCTGTCCCCAGTCTGTAGCACTGATCCTTGGGGGACACCACTAGTGACTGGCTGCCAATTTGATGTGGCACCGTTCATCCCCTATCTCTGGGCTTGGCCCTCCATCCAGTTCTTGACCCATTTCAGAGTGAGTCTGTCCAAGCCATGAGCTGCCAGCTTTGCCTGGAATCTTCACATGGATGCCTATGTGCAATTTTAGGAATTTAGGAAAGTCAGAGAGTGGAAAAAGCTAAGCTGCAACACAGCTTTACCCCACTTATAAATCAGTCTGATCAGATTGCCTAGGGAACAGCATATTTTAGTCACGGAGGTGAAGTAAGAATTTAGAGTTGTTCTGTGCTGAATCTCTGCAGCAGCCTCTGAAACTGCAGGCTATAACCCAGCTGTGGATTCATGCGGCATTAAGTTCAATGTGGATAAAATCCAGTAAAGTTGAAATTGTCTGTAGACACAGCTTCCATGAGACAAAGATTGTGGAAAGGTGCTGCCTTGGCAGCATAGAGGAAAAAGCCAAACTGCTGTCACTGTTCCTATGAACAGTGGCAGTTTATGGCAGAGACAGGGTCTCCAGCAGGAAGCCATGATGTGGTGGTCCAAACAGAAGCCAGCTCTAGGTGCTGCTGGCAGCTCTCTCTCGAGTGGACCTAATGACTTGGTTGACTTGCAGACTTGTGGGAAAGCAGAACGGAATGTGTAAGGGCAGGACTGGAGCAGAACTGCACAGAACAGTATGAAAGCAGGAACAGTGTACACTTTTTTCCTCAGTTTATTTAAAATCTCCCTAGACAATATATCTGTTGCTATATATAATGGGCATGAAAAGTCCAGGCAATCACCATCCAATTTCAGCGTGGGCTTTCAAATGAGTCATTACAGCTGAGGAAAAGGCATCTTTTGCTGTTCTTCCTTCAAGCCCACAAGGAGAGGGAGAAAGGGGGCAAGCAGTTTCCCACCTTCTTCTTCCCCCATTCAAACCTCTGGAGATGGAGCTGAGGGAAAGAAGGGATTTTGGAGTGCCCTGCCACACCCAGTCACAGATTCAAGTTAAGCACTAACAGAGAAAGCCATCTACCCTTAACACCATAGAGCTGGAAAAAAGAGACATCATGACCAAGAACCATTTTACTGTGTTCATCCTTAAAATATTAATTTTTAATTGTCCTTTGTCCTAGCTGCCTTTGGCAACAGCCTTGAAATTCCAGAGGTTAAATTATAGGCAAGACCTGCTATTTATTCCCTTCCACATCTGAAATACTTTAGGGCAAAAAAGCAGATGATTACCAGATACCTGCCAGATGGGTAATATATTCACAGTACACTAGAGAAACAAGCTGTTGAAAAACTATGCTAATGCTGTCCTAAAAATGTCATTGCAGCTGATAAGGGTCCATTTTATGTTTCTGGAATCTCAGTGTAATGAAGTGACATTTAACAAGGAACAAAAGAGATGTTGCCTTGGTCTGCTACATATAGTGGAGCAATGAGCCCACCATCAGAGGCCAGAAAACCACACCAGTGAAGAATCACTTGTAGTGATTCAAAAAGGGCTAGTTTATTTCAACTTGAAACACGGCTGAAAGAAACAGAATATTTTTTTGGTAATTATTGTATACAATTCATTCTTTTGGGACAGTTGGTGTTCAGTTCTGAATTTCCTCTTCTCAGTGCTTCTCTAGGTTCAAAGCCTAGGCAACATTTTTATCACTTCCTTTACTTTTCTGTTTCCCGGAAGCCTGTTTTAAAGAACAGATCTAACAGAAGACACTTTCATTCAAGCATTCACTATTATCAATTAATCTCAGCTCTTACAATGATATGGACAATAAAACATGAACACAGGCCAGAAAAGTGTTGTGGAGGGGAAACTAATTGATGTGAGATTATATTTTTTCCAAAATTAATATTGTTTATTAATTTGCTATTCAGAACTCTCACCACACCTGACCACTAATTTTAATAATATTTCAGTTCTTACACAGTCATGGAAACATTCTATGGATAACATCTAGATCTAGCAATAACCAGCAAAATATTTGAACAATAAATGAACTGGAAGAGAAGATTCCCGTGGTCAAATGCTGGTTGCGGTCAATATGCTGCTTGCCAACTAGAAGGGCTCAGGCTCTTTCTGCTTTATGGCAGAAGGCAATAGAGAATCACAAAGAGGTNCTGAGCACAGCAGAGAGCAGGGAAGCAAAGCACGAAAGCAAAAGAGGGTTGTTCACCTGCGTATCTCCTTTTATCAATGTGGGCCAAGATTAATTGCCCTTTGGACACAAGAATAGCCAATTAGGATGGCAGTTAGCCAAACCTTACAATAGGCAAAATCATAGGCTTGCTTTTCCTTAATTTGAGAAAAGCACATGCCTTGCACTAGGCCTCACACAAGCCAAGTGTGTGTACCTTGTTTACCACAGGACCTTGGGCAGGCCAGACTCAGTGGCTACCGATTCTTTTGTGTTCTCTTCCCGCACTTGCCTCTCTGGTGGAGCAGAAAAGCATGCCTAGGCAAGGCAGGAAATGTATAAGCCTATTTTGGGCCCATCAGGCCTAGCACAACAAAAAGTCTGTTATTTACATCTTTCTTGTTCACTCTTGGATTCCTATAGAGTCTCTTTTTCTAAATGCCAGTGTATTTGTAAGGTTGGTTGCTGATAGCACATAAAGATTGGTCAGCTTTTGCATTGACACCTGATCCCATTGTTCTCTGACCTGAGAAATGATACAACTCCATACCAGAGTATCTTTCAGAAAAGAGCAATACTTATGGCAGGCAAACTAGGCCATAAGAATCATGAACTTGAATTTTAATACATGAAAAGAAAACCCTGAAGTTTAATGTTGCCATTAAAACACAGGAGGCAATCAAAGTAGGACAAACCAAACAACCTGACTGTGGAGCAGCAGGTCTTGCTGGAGCACCAGACTTCTCTCATCAAGGCCTCTTCTGTCAACCAAGAAAATACTTAAAACTACTCAGGGGCAAGGATTCTGTGTGAGAACAGAAACATAAGGTGAAAAAAAGGTATCACTGCCATGCAGTTACACAGATGATCCTGCTCTTACTTGTAGTTAGTCGCCAGAACCATTTATCTGTAAAAGCACGTTAGGAGAGCACCAACACAAATACTGCCAGTTTCAGCCAGGTAATTTTAACAGAACTGTGGGGTGCAAAATTGTGCAAGATCACCTGTAGCCAGGGAAGCTCAACTCTAGTACTAAACAAGTCTGAACCTGTCTAAATTGTAGTCTTGGAAACACTAGATTATGGTGCAAATGTATCAGAATTGGGATCAGAAAGGTGAAAATGACCAAGAAGACTTGCTTGCCTGGGAGAGGTTCATGTGGATAAAGGGAGGTACAAGAGTGGTGAAGAGGTGCATAAAGGGAGAGGACAAATGTAAAGAGAAGTTTTAATACCAGATAAGGAAAATGAGAAAGATTCTTTGATGGTAAGAGTGTGGAGGTCTCTGGACAGCAATAGTAACTCTGGCCTGTGGACACAAGCCCACCAGGACACCAGAGGGAACAGACTGTACTCACATCTGTCTCCAAATTTATCTCACATTTGGTATGGAGGTTTACAGAGTAAAGGACTTGCTTCACAGCAATAAAGGGTGTGAGGAGGGGAGGGTGACAGAACTGTAATTCATTGGTGATATGTTAAGGCTCCAGAATGATAACTAACTTTATTTCATAACTGTAAATGACAAATAGTAGTGCTTATAAGTTAATAAGCCTGTTATTAAGGTAATTAATTTTTCAGTAATACGCTGCTTAATCATTACACACTGTAGTCCATTAAGTCAGTTACACTTTGAGCATGCAAAAGAAGCAGAGAAAGTTAGACCTGAGTGCCAATATCCCTCAACTGCAACATTTCATACATTTATGAAAATCATGCTTGAAAGCTTTGACTAAATTTGTTCCCCTTACTGGGTTAATAATGACTATCTAGTGTCTGAAAAACTGAAAACAATGAATTGCTGATTAGTAAATAATCTTCAGAAACTACAGATGGCAGATTTTTCTAATTCAGTTACATCACAGTGCATAAATTCCTCTTGGGATTTCACTCCAGTATTAGATAGGTCTTGGTTGAAGTAATGTAATGATAAGTAGCAAGAACCAAGAACAAATGTTGTATTTTACCCCAAGGATGGAGTAACACCAGATGTAAGTATAAACTGGGAGAGTGGCTAGGAAGTTGTTCTGAGAAAAGGGATCCAGATGTGCTGGGCCTGGTGTGAAGCAGCATTGTGCCATGGCAGCCAAGAGGGCAAACTGCATGCTGGGGTGGATCAAATGTAGTACAAGCTGATGGTTAGCAGGGGTGACTATGCTGATGTATTCAGAACTGATGTGGCCTTGTCTTCAAAGCTGTGTGAAGTTCAGGGCCATGTAATTTGGTAAGGATATGAAGGTCCCTGAATATATTCATAGAAGGGCAACAAAGATGGTGATGTGGTTGGAAAACCTGTTCTGTGAGGAATAGCTAAGGAAATTTGGCTTGTCAAGTTTGAAGAAAAGAAGGCTCATCACCCTACAACTTCCTGAGGAGAGGAACTGAAGAGGGAAGTGATGATCTTTTCCTCCCAGGATCCACTGATAGGATGTGTGCAAATGGTTTAAAGATGCACCAGGGAAAGTTCAGCTCACATCTACAGTTTGCTTACCTCATGTGGAGTATGTAAGTACCTTTAAGAGTACCTTTATACACAAAGTTACTTCTCTCTCCTCTACTTTCCTAACAGAGAGTGGAATAGATACAGAAATCAGTGATGAACATTATAATTTTATGTCATGCAAATCCTTGTCCACAGACTTTCTAATTGTTCAACTTTAAGCCTTCACAGTAACACAGTGTGACAGTTGGCATTCAGAGATCAGAATGCCCTGCAAAAGTCTGGCAGTACAAGAATATTAGACAGGAATCAAAGCCCAGCATCCCTCTGAAAAATAATAAATCTCATAGTTGGAGTTTTCTTTCTAACAAAACAAAAAAAAAGGGAGGATTTTTAAATTAAAAGAATAAAGACAAAAATGAAACAAAATTATAGAAAGTGAAGTAATTTCAAGACTGCCTGTAAAAAACAAAACCTGACTATCTTTCTAATAACTCTGAATTTGCATAGGTCCTGTGTATCTTGCTCTGTATATGGACACACCAGCTGTGGATTTTATGTCTCTAGAAAATTGAGAGGACTAAATTTAGTGACTCAATTTGTATTTTAGTAATTCCTTTTAGTAAAGCCTGCGACTTTAAAATCAATCTTTGATTTTGTTCTGCTTAATTTCAAATATGTTACACTCTTTCTTCTTAAACTTCTTGGGAAGCCCAGGACAAGGTGTATGGGTCTTAGTAATCTTTATTTGCTTTGTAATTCCATCCAGAAATATCAGAATATTAAATAATTGACTAGAACTGACAATAGTTTTGACAAAATGTTCATTCAAATACAAAACAGTGAGCAGCATTTCATCACTCTTTTAACTACTAGAAGATGCTTAGAATTTATCTCACAGAATGGTGCATGCCACACACAGTCTGCGTGGTTGGATCGAATCCACTTGATTCAATTACACTTGCTGGTAATTTTGTTATATGTAGTCCATAGTTATTGCACATCTAGGATTTGCTCACTCAGGTGGAATAATGGGCAAGGGGAGTAGTTTTTTAATGTTTCTTCTCTCCTCCTCTCAGAGTCCTCATGCATGTTTTCTGCTCTTCTCTTTTTATGTGTAGACATGTTTTCAAGTCCCAGGTATTTTATTTTAACATTTAACCCTGCAGGTACTGGTTATTCTTTTTCATGTCTCCTGACAAGCATGGGATTTAACTTGTATGCAGGATGCCACTACACACAACATGGCAACAAATGTTTACCTCACAGCCAGCTCAAAATATCAATGTGCCCATATGTGCAAGGTTTTCCTTTTGAAACTCGGCCAGAGCTGTGTTTCAGAATGTGACTTTTGATACTGATCTCACTGGAGTCTGATGTCAGAGTCCCAAAGATACCTGCCTTGTTTTTGAGGAATCCATCCACCACATTAATCTACCCTGTAAGTCTTGATCAACATGGAGGTTTCATACACTATAATTTCCAAAAGAACTCTGCAGAGTTTGGTGGGTTTTTGTTTTGTTTTGTTTTGGTTTTTTGGTTGGTTTTTTTTTTTTTTTTAATGAAAAAAAAACCTAACTGACTACAAATCATTGGATGAAGGAAAAGACAGAGACTATCAGTGCGCTGTGATTGCTCTGCTCTTCAGTTTTTCTCTGAGTATGTGTTGTTTGTCTCTTGGAGACAGGAGAGCAGGTAAAACGAATATTTGATCTGACACAGTAAAACCATTCTTATTTGCCCGTGTTCCCTTCTGAATTTGTAAGATGAACAGTCCCAGCTGAGCCTTCTGTTGCTTGTGGCTATTGCTACTGAATCTGCTTTGGATTTATCACTTAGAGATATGGAGTTCTGTTAAGTGTAATGCCCTTAGAGGAATCAAGAACATTTCTGAAACTTAACCAGAACAAAACCAGCAAAAGTAGATTTTTTTTTTACAATGAAATGTGCTTGAATTTCTTAGCACCACAAGTGAAAGCATCTCCTGCTCACAAGAGCTAGAAGAGAGCTCTACCCTTTGTAAGGAAGAGCTCCCAAAGAAAAGCAAAGCTATAAGAATACATTAAATCAAAGAACTCTGCCTTGTACAGTTTTAAGACATGCCTAAGAAATGACTGGTATAATTAAATGCTTTACATAAACCGGGCAATGTTGACTGAAGCACCGTTCCTGCCAAAAGACAAGATCCAGTGCTAGGATCACATAACCTGCAGCAAACTGTAGGCAGCTTGCAAGCTAATTAAAAAACTGCCTCCCAGTCCTTGAAACAAACAAATGAAAAAAATCCAATAAACAATTACTGTACCCTAGAAGAACATTCAGTGGCAACTAGCAGTAGCAGTTAACCCAGCTGTTTTGTGCTGTATCAAGCAGACCTTCAAATGTGCTCCTGAGCACATGGGCTCTTCAGCACAAATCACCTGTGCATGTGAAGAAAGAGCTGATGAAGGCTGGTAGAAATAAAAAATAACAGTGATAACAGTTCTTGAGGCATATTTCAAATATGAAACCCCTTAGCATTATGGAGTGGAGATGAATAATAGGCTGAGAATGACCAATCCCAAACTTCATGACTGCTGCCAAGGTTCTAACTGAGCTCCTTCCATCTGTAGTTTACATCCTTTGTCACACTGTGAATGTTTTTGCAACTTGTGCTTACCATTAACTCTTACACGAATTGCACCAAGAGGAAAGCTGCAACCTTCTTTTCTTCCCCTGCATGTTTTTTTGATTCTGTGCCTATTTTGGTCCATTCCTCTTGGATTTTGGCTCACATTTCACTGACTATTCTCCAGGTTGATTGCCAGCACACATACACAACTCTGTGCTTGAGTTTTCTCCTTAAAGTTTTGAAGCAGCTACCTTCACCTAGTTGCTACAACAGTTCCCATCCCCAGTCTTCTCTCTTCAGCCATCTGGCCTCAGAAACATCCACTTCAAGCAGATCACGGAAGGATGGTCTTTCTTTTAAGGAAACAGCTATCAATAGCTGAGTGGATCAGTGACTGATGGAGCAGGGTTGTAAATATTTCTCTCTGAATTCACTGCAAGAGTGTGAATGTCTTCCAGAGGCAGCTAGCCAAGCATGAGGGGAGGGAATGTGTATGAATACCCGATGTAAAATATAACAACTAAATACTGAACAAAACCATTTTGATGACAGCAATGGAATTGAACTGATTTCTACACCTGTGTTGCTTCCCAATGATTGGAGGTGCTCATAATCCTGGCAGTGAACAAATTATAGAGTCAAGTAGTGGGAAACACCATGGCCTTGTGGTTGAACTACTCATTGCAACTACTATGTTTTATTAATCATAGAATCATAGAATGTCAAGAGCTGGAAGGGACCTGAAAAGATCATCTAGTCCAGCCTCTCTGCCGCAGCAGGATCGCCTAGAGCAGATCACACTGGAATGCATCCAGATGGTTCTTGAATATCTCCAGAGAGGAACACTCCACAAATTCCCCAGGCAGCCTGTTCCAGTGCTCTGTCACCCTCAGAGTGAAACAATTCTTCTTCAGGCTTACATGGAACCTTCTATGCCCCAACTTCCACTCATTGCCCCTTGTCCTGTTAAGTGTAACTTATATTTCTGCTAAACCAGAAATCCCACTTAATATGAAATATCTTCAGATAGGTAAATCTAATATTTAGCCTTACACCCCTGATGTATGGAACATATACAAGAAGCTACTCAGAGAGTGTTGGGCTGTGACACTTACCTGCATGGAAACCTATTTGCCAGACAATCATAGAATCATAGACTCAACCAAGTTGGAAGAGACCTCCAAGATCATCCAGCCCAACCTATCACCCGGCCCTGTCCAATCAACTAGACCATGGCACTAAGTGCCTCATCCAGTCTTTTTGTGAACACCTCCAGGGACGGTGACTCAATCTTTCAACTTTTTTTCTTCAAGGAGAACTGCTATTTCTGAGGTTCATGAATTTCCCTCCTGACTTTCTGGAAAAAGGATACACTTATGTTTGTCAGCTTTAGAAAGCCACAGGAAACAAATTACAATTCAGTTTGAAACTGAGTAAGAGTGCATGCGAGATCACCTGGAAAGGTTTTATGAAGAATGGACTGATTTGTCCTTCCACAAACCTTAAGTATTTCTCTCCTGAACATTCCTCAAACCATAATTCCTGTCTGGATTGTTTCCTTGCTTCCAAGAGTTGTCCCAGAAGGATGACAGAGTCAATTTCTTGTTTTTTTTTTTTTTTTTTATCTGCTCAGATTGTGTGTCTCTATTCTCTTTTGCTTTGTGACTTCACTACCTTATTGTAAAATATACCCAAGGAACCCTGTGAGTTTCGGAGTCATTCAAGAGAATCCAATCTATAATCAATACAGCCATGCAAAGAACACAGTGGGCTGTAGTACTTTGCCTGTGATTTGAACTAAAGAATCTTGCTCTGGTTTTTGAAGGGTCATTTTGTAACTTAATGGTTCCTTGTCCTGAAAGATTAAACTTCTCACAAGTTCACTGAACAAAGATGGAGCCATTCCAGACCTTCTTAAGATGAAGCGAGTCATCAAAGTGATGCATGTGTGTGTGTAAAACTCATTTTTCTAAGTGATTATTTTCCTTGCCTCATCTTACAAAGAATTAGCCTGGTGAAAACAATTGGTGTAATTGAACTGAAAGCCTGCTAGGTCAAATTTATTCCAAAGTGTAGATTTAATAAAGCTATATATATAGGTGAAAAATCAATATTGCCAGGAAGTGTTTTATTCTACTATTTTAAATACTTTCTATTGGCAGGAATTTTTTTCTTTTTTTTTAATCCAAGAGTTACAAAGAATGCCATAAAGCAAATTATAAATGATATTTTTGCAAAACCCCCAAATAACAGAAGTAGTTATATTTGAGCTGCATTGCCAGTGTGTTACAGTGATTTACTTTAATGCTTAAGGCTAGAGAGGGGAGAGAGAACTTGCATGGTTGAGCAAAAAGTCATGATGGAAATGCACAAATTAAGTCTATTCCTCTCCCAACTGATTGTTCTCATATTTAAAGCACTGAGCCCAAAATTTCAAGTGATCTTCCTCCAGGCAGCTGTCTTTAACCACTAATAAGTGCTATATTAGTCTGCCTTAACAAGCATCTGAAAGAATGGTAAGTAGAAAATCTGCACATCCATAGCAAAACTTATTGGAATAAATCAGGTCTTCCAAAGAATGTAGAAAACAGATTTAATTTGCCTCTCTAAAAAAAAAAAAAAAAGCCAAAAGAGCTCATGCCTTCAGTTAGCCAGTTAAATGTGAAGAGATTCTGAGGGATCACTTGGCTGCTACCTAAGTGGTAGATACTGTATTGTGAGCACCTTCAAAAAGATGTCCTTGATTTTCAGACTTATCACTGAAAAAATGTCATCACAGAAAAAAATGAAATAAATTGAATTCAAACACTGCTTCACCCTCCATTAAACAGTAAAGACACACTCTACTCTTCTCATTAATATAAATATTGAAACACTGTCAGAAATGGTTTGGATAAAAATGAGAAAGAAAACCAGCACTACCAGTCACCTCATCAAGATGAGAGCAGTTACCATTGACAGAACATTGGCAAATGTTGTGATGCTCTGCATTTAAATCTCTAGACATCATATTGATTTATTATATGAAGATTAAAAAGAGGAAAATCACAAAATAAACATAGTATTTATCCTGAAATGAGCTACTATGAATATAAGTTTGCTTCTATGTTTATCATCCAGTTATTTATAACAAAAGGGAATGCAACATGAATCCCACAGAGGAGACTTCTTTTCACCCTAATAACACTGTCACTTTACTGATCAGTTCAAATGAGTCATAAATACTTAAAACGTCTGTGGCTCTGCGCTCCAAGGAATTATATTTAAATTTCCTAGATAAATCCAATCATCATTTTATAACTCTAATCCTGTCCTTGGGAGGCAATATCCTGTAAAACAGTGAGTTGAAAATGAAATTGAACAGAAGAGCACTGAAAGAGTCTAGGTGTGCCAAGAATTTGCAGACTCTGATAGATCTGTGAGGGAAAACAGGCTTCATTGATTGTGTAAGAAATGATGGTAGGCAACTCATGAGAACACTCATTGGAATCCCTAATGCAATACAAACTCAACTTTTAAAAAGCAAATCAGCTAGGAATTCCTATCAAAAGTTGAAAGTACCATCCCTGCAACACTTACATCTCCTCTACAGAAGTCTCTAAAACCAGTTGGATCTCTTGATCTGGAGCCTGCACTAGAAAACAGTTATCTTTGTCAGTTTCATACATTGCTAAGGCTCCTGCAGTTGCTGTCGTAGCTGTGACCCTAAGGTCCAGGGTTTTTTTTTTGTGTCTTACACAGAGCATAGCAAAACAGTTTTATGCTTTTCATCACCAGCAATGTCATCAAGAGCAAATACTGCCAATGTCCTGCCTCTGACAGGAAATGTAGGCTTATGACAGCCAAAGATTGACGAAGTTTCTTCTATTAATTATCAAGAAGAGTCACGTTTTGGCTTGGCACTGAGTACAGACAAAATTACATACATGTATAGTGATTTCTCCCTGTAGGTACAAAGGCTGGAATAAACCAGCTGTGAAGGTGTTTTGAAAGCAGCATGAGGGACAGACTGAAAGCCAGATCACTCCAGGACGTTGTCTGAGGTACACTGGCTAACGACTGCTTTCTTCTGTTATTTTTCCACTGATCATTTCTCTGCAAACTAAAAAAGGGAATAAAACCACCACCACTTTCTGGTTGCAACTACTTGAATATTTAGGAGGCTGTAGCCACTGCCTGCCGCTGCTCAAAACTTCAGACACCATACCAGTCGGTACTGAAAATGTGTTCTGGATGTTTACAGACTGGTAACACAGGTGAAGGCTTCAGGGCTCTGAAATATGCAAGGAGAATAAAAACAAGTGGAGACATGGAAATTAAGGTAATGTCAAGTAGAAAATCCATACAGAACTACTTTTAGATTCATGTTTGAACAGGAGAAACAGAACGGTAAAATCAATTGTTAAATCATTGAGATGTGACCTGGAAGTAACAGTATATATGTTAGTATCATGTTAGTATCAGATGGATCTCTATCTACATGACTTCGCTTTTTTGTTTGTTTGATTTTCACATTTAAGTAATCCATAATGCACTGGTTTAATGAATCTTCCTTCACATACAGATTCAACATTGAAATCATGCCTTGTCTTTTTCTGTTTTTTTTTTTTTTTTTTTTATAAGCAGCATTTATTGCTTGAAGTTCTCCTGTGTATAGATCCTAAAACAAGTGTGATGCACCACAAAACAAGAACTAAATGTTTGAAAGGTCCCAAAGGGTAAAAAACCAGCAATGCAAGTGAATTTTGAAACCTAGACTGCAGACAGTAGTTTACAAGAGTGAACAAAGGAAAACTACTTATTAAACCACCAGTCAAAAAGCAGAGGCAAAGCTAACCTGAGTCTGAGATTCAGGTCTGAAAGCTATCAAAAGGGACTTCAAGGCACTGGGAAAAGCAGTTGAGAGAGCAGGAGCACAGGTGATCTTTTCAGCTTAGCAGCAGGTTGGAATGCAGAGACGAATAGGAAATCATATTTGATTAACAATTGGAATGCTGTAATAAATGGCTACAGATACTTCAGGAGAGACATGCTAGACAGAAGGGTTGGAGGAGTGGCTCTATATGTTAGGGATACTCTGGAAGTCATGGAGGTAGAGATTAAGGATGATCAGGTTGAGTCCCTATGGATGAGAATTAAGGGGAAGGCCAACAAGCTGACATCATGGTTGGAGTTAGCCAGGAAGAGGAGGTTGATTTATTACTCTTTAAACAAATGGAGGGTGTCTCAAGATCACCTGCCCTTGTTCTTGTGAGTGACTTTAACCTACCAGATATCGGCTACAACTTTAATACTGCAGCTAAGAGGCAGTCTAGAAGGTTTCTAGAGTGTGTGGAGGACAACTTCTTATCTCAGCCGTTACGTGAGCCTACCAGGGGTGCAGCCCTGCTTGACCTGCTGCTCACAGATAGAGAGGGGCTGGTTGGGGATGTGGTGATCAGAGGCTGCCTGGAGTCCAGTGACCATGAAATTCTAGAGTTTTCAATATATGGAGAAACCAGGAGGGACATCAACAGAGCCTCCACACTGGACTTTTGAAGGGCAGATTTTGGCTTATTTAAGGAACTAACTCAGAAAGTTCCTAGGGAATCAGTTCTTAAAAACAAAGGGGTCCAGGAAGGTTGGACCTACTTCAACAAGGAACACCTGAAGGCACAGGAGCAGCTGTGCCATTGTACCGGAAGATGAACTCACAAGGAGGCAGTCAGACTGGATAGGCAAGGAGCTGCTAAAGGAATTAAAGATAAAAAAGAGGGTGTATCACCTTCGGAAAAGAGGGGAGGTTTCCCAGGAAGAGTTCAAGGATGTTGCTAGGTCTTGTAGGAAAATAATTATAAAGACAAAAGCCCATTTAGAACTTAGGCTGCCACTGCTGTTAAGGAGAATAAAAAATATTTCTATAAATATGCTAATGGCAAGAGAAGGGTCAAGGACAACCTCCAGTCCTTATTAGATAGAGAGGGGAATATAGTGACAAAAGATGAGGAAAAGGCAGAGATGCTTAACATCTTCTTTGCCTCAGTCTTCAATAGTGGGACAGTTTGTCTCCAGGACAACGGGGCTCCTGAAGTGGCAGATGGAGACAGGGTCCAGTATGGTCCCCCTCTAATCCACGAGGCAGAAGGGACCTGCTGAGCCACTTGGATCCTCACAAGTCCATGGGAGTGGATGGGATCCATCCCAGGGTGCTGAGAGAGTTGGCAGATGAGCTGGCCAAGCCACTCTACATCATTTATCAACAGTCCTGGCTCACTGGAGAGGTCTCTGAAGACTGGAAGATGGCCAATGTGATACCCATCCACACGAAGGGCCTGAAGGAGGACCCAGGAAACTACAGACCTGTCAGCCTGACCTCAGTGCCAGGCAAGGTCATGGAAAAGGTCATCTTGAGTGCCATCACAAAGCACCTACAGGATGGCCAAGGGATCAGGCCCAGCCAGTATGGGTTTAGGAAGGGCAGGTCTTGCCTGACCAACCTGATCTCCTTTTATGATCAGGTTACCTGCCTGGTGAATGTGGGGCAGGCTGTGGATGTAGTCTACCTGGACTTCAGCAAAGCCTTTGACACTGTCTGCCACAACAAGCTCCTGGCTAAACTGGCAGCTCGTGGCTTGGACAAATTCACTCTGTGCTGGGTCAGGAACTGGCTGGAAGGCCGAGCCCAGAGAGTGGTGGTGAATGGTGCCACATCCAGTTGGCAGCTGGCACTAGTAGTGTGCCCCAGGGATCAGTGCTGGGCCCAGTCCTGTTCAATATCTTTATTGACGATCTGGATGAGGGGATTGAGTCCAGCATCATTAAGTTTGCAGATGACACCAAATTAGGAACAAGTGTTGATCTGTTGGAGGGTAGGAGAGCCCTGCAGAGGGACCTAGACAGGCTGGATGGGTGGGCAGAGGCCAATGGGATGAGATTTATCAAGGCCAAATGCAGGCTTCTACACTTTGGCCATGACAACCCCAAGGAGTGCTACAGGCTGGGGACAGAGTGATTGGAAAGCATCCAGGAAGAAAGGGACCTGGGGGTACTGGTGGATAGTAGACTAATGATAAGCCAGCAGTGTGCCCAGGTGGCCAGGAAAGCCAATGGCCTGTATCAGGAACAGTGTGGCCAGTAGGAGGAGGGAGGTTATTCTTCCCCTGTACTCAACACTGGGCAGGCCACACCGTGAGTACTGTGTCCAGTTCTGGGCTCCTCAATTCAAGAGAGATGTTGAGGTGCTGGAACATGTCCAGAGAAGGGCAGTGAAGCTGGTGAGGGGCCTGGAACACAAACCCTATGAGGAGAGGCTGAGGGAGCTGGGGTTGTTTAGCCTGGAGTAGAGGAGGCTCAGGGGTGACCTCATTGATGTCTACAACTACCTGAAGGGAGGCTGTAGCCAGGTGGGAGTTGGTCTCTTCTCCCAATATTCTTCCAATAGAACAAGGAGACACAGTCTCAAGTTGTGTTGAGGCAGGTATAGACTTGATATAAAGAGGAAGTTCTTCACAGAGAGAGTGAATGGGCTGCCCAAGGAGGTAGTGGAGTCGCTGTCCCTGCGGGTGTTCAGGAAAAGCTTGGATGAGGCACTTAGTGCCATGGTCTAGTTGACTGGCCAGGGCTGGGTGATAGGTTGGAGTGAATGATCTTGGAGTTCTCTTCCAACCTGGTTGATTCTATGATTCTATGTTTCAGTTTCAGTTAGAAATTCTTGATTTTAGAAGTGCTGGGTTCAGACATCATATGAAACTGCTGTATTTCAAACTGTACAACACAACCATGAGATGTCACTCTCCACGGTCTTCAATAAGGCATGGTGGACAGCAGAGGTACCTGGGGACTGGAGGACGTCAAACATCACTCTAACCTTCAAAAAACGTAAGAAGGAGGACCCAGGCAACTGTAGACCTATCAGACTCACCTCCATCCCTGGAAAGGAAATGGAGCCGCTTATCCTTGTTGATGTCCTCAAGCATACCAAGGACAAGGGGTTCATTAGGAGCAGTCAACATGGTTTTACCAAGGGGAAGTCATGTTTAACCAACCTGATAGCCTTTTATGAGGACACAACCAGGTGGATTGATGATGGTAGAGCAGTGGATGTGGTGTATCTTGATTTCAGTAAAACATTTGACACTGTCTCCCACAGCCTCCTTCTGGCTAAACTGAGGCAGTATTGTCTGGATGATCAGAAAGTGAGGTGAATTGAGAATTGGTTGAAAGGAAGAAGCCAGAGGGTTGTGGTCAGTGCGATGGAGTCTACTTGGATGCCTGTAACTAGTGGAGTCCTACAGAGGTTGATACTGGGACCAGTTCTGTTCAATATATTCATCAATGACCTGGATGAGGTCGCAGAGTGCACAGTCAACAAGTTTGCTGATGACACCAAACTGGGTGGAGTGGCTGACCCCAGAAGGCTGTGCTGCCATTCAGAGAGACTTGGACAGGCTGGAGGGTTGGGCAGGGACAAATTGAATGAAACTCAACAAGTGCAAGTGAAGAGTCTTGCAGTTGGGAAAGAACAACTCCAGGGATCAGCATAGGTTGGGGACTAACCTGTTGGAAGGCAGCAAAGGGGAAAAGGATCCTAGTTAATATGAGGTTGATCATGAGCCATCAATGTGCTCTTGTGGCCAGGAGGAGCAATGACATTCTGGTATGTATGAGAAGGGCTGTAGGTAGTAGGTCGAGAGAGGTTCTCCTGTCCCTCTGCCCTGGGAGGCTGCATCTGGAGTACTGTGTTTGTCTCTGTACACCCCAGTTGAAGAGGGACATAGTATTGCTTGAGAGAGTGTCCAGTGCAGAGCCACAAAGATAATTAAGAGAATGGGACATCTCTCTTTTGAGGAGAGACTGAGGGAGCTGGGGCTCTTTAGCTTGGAGAAAAGGAGATTGAGAGGTGACATCATCAATGTTTATAAATATGTAAAGGGTGAGTGCCAGGAGGATGGAGCCAGGCTCTTCTTGATGATGCACGATGACAGGACAAGGGACAGGGTGGAAGCTGAGGCATAGGAAGTTTCATGTAAATGTGAGGAATTTTTTTACTTTGAGGGTGACAGAACACTGGAACAGGCTGCTCAGGGGCATTGCGGAGTCTCTGTCTCTGGAGATATTCAAAACCTGTCTGGAAGTGTTCCTGTGTGATTTGGTATAGATGGTCCTGCTGTGGCAGGGGGGTGTCGTGGAGGGGGTTCTGCCACCTACGCCGGTTTGTGGCGAAGGGGAGAAATCAATCGCTGTGAGATAGTTATATAAAATATATGTTTATTAAACTCAATATTCTTAACTCTCAACACCCCCCAACCACTATATTAAATATGATTCAATTCACGGTTATGAGAGAACCTTATGGGCTAATATCACAATAAACAGCTTATTAAGAACTATATTACAATGAGTAGCATTCAACTATTAACAGACTACTAACAGAGAGAGTTTTCCCCGCGGCTCAGTTCCGCT
>WAAF01009023.1:0-15431 GCA_013400475.1 Tricholaema leucomelas | reverse complement strand
ATACAAGATCATCCAGTTCAACCTATCACCTAGCCCTAGCCAATCAACTAGGGCATGGATGCTTCCTCCCTGGAGGCATTTAAAGACAGGCTGGATGAGGCCTTGAGCAGCCTGCTCTAGTGGGATGTGTCCCTGCCTATGGCAGGGGGTTGGAGCTGGATGATCCTTGAGGTCCCTTCCAACCTAAACCATTCTATGATTCTATGATTCTATGAGATGAAAATTTAATGTTTATATATATATATATATTTTGTCCCCAATTATAGGGAGACTTTCAGGGCTCAGTGCAGACTGATACCTGCATTTAGGCTACTGCTGCTGCATAAACACTTAAATAGAGACTGTTTTGTTCAAAAGGAAAAAAAAAGCTGTTTCATGGCAAAAGGAAAGCGATGCCAACATGGCCAAACAGCTGCTTCAAGTAGGGATCAGTCACTGCTAGGTGGTGAAAGCTGTTTCTGTTGTCAAGGTTCTAATAAAGATGTCTTCAGCTGTACCTAATGAGTCTCTCTGAGCTGCTGGTGAGCTCGGTCCTTATAATTCACTTGACCCATGGCCCTAAGTGATCACTGCAGTACATGCACCACATTTTGCTATTGACTGTCTTAAAGTATCTAACAGGCACCTTTTTAACTTAAGTCTGTCCAAAATTTCTGAAAATATTTCTGACCCTGACAGTTTCTAGTGGCTGTTTACAAGTATCCTTTCTGTCTACAAGCACATAAGTCCTGCAGCAGTCTCAAGCAGTCACTTAAAAGGCCAGATTTTCCACTTGTGATGTCAAACAACAATTTTTAAATTCTTCTAGTCACAGCAGAAGTTTTTTGGAGGAGTTCCTTAGGAGAGTTGGATTTTTTCCACTCAGAGAACTCCTTCATTTTTCTGTTTTGAAGGTTAATTATCCGTCTGAAAATAACTAGAAGTGGTGTTTCTTGACTACTCAGCAAATTAATGTCTAAAGCTCACCAGATGTGCACACAAGTGTACCTCCAATACTTGACAATATCCTGATTATAAGAAAATTATTGCTTGCAATTCACAGCTTAAGTCCCATCTCTTTTTGCCACACTGGAGCATAAACAAAGAATAAGGCTTTCTTCTGCTGTAAGAGGCAGGTCATTAGTCTTCAATGCTAGTGGTGACTCTGATTACTGCTCAACAGATGAAACTATCATCAAAAACTGGCTCTGGCTTTGTAAAAATCATCCAGGCACAACAGACTGGATTTTCATGAGGAAACTGACCTTCAGAGATGTCCCAGCAGCATATTACATCATGAAAAGGAAAACAGAGTCAGCAGAGTGCCAAAAGCTATTTGTTTTCCTTGTAGGTACAGATTAGCTGAACAAAACAAGGTTTCCATGTTTCTCTGCCTGCCTAAGTCCTACTGTACTGAGTCAGGCCTCATCCATACTTCAAGTGGCTGAAAGGATGTGAGGTGCACAGTTGAAGGAAACTCAGGGGACATGTTTTTTTTTGTTTGTGTGTTCTTGTGTTTGTTTTACTGGTGTGTTTTGCTTGTTTGTTTGTTTTCTTTGTTTTCAGTTGTTTGTTTTTTTTTTCCTACCAGATAGGATGTTTCAGAAATGATTCCCCAGTTGGAAGATGCCATCATGCAATGTGGTGTTAAAATTTCTAGAAGCCAGGGGAGGGCCTGGCTGAGAGCAACGTTGTTTTCAAATCTTTTTGCAGTGCTAAATATCCTTAATTCCTTTCTTCTCACCTTCTCCAGAATAAAAAAACAAACGAACAAACAAAACCCAACAATGACACCACAACACCAACTGCACAAAACAAACAAAGCTTTTCCTTGGTCCGCTGAAGATGATCAGATTATTTATCTACTTCAGTTATCAACAATAATTTTAGTAAAACAAGAGTGCTATTTTCCAACAAGCTTGGATTCAAACAACACACTGCTGTTGTCATTGGATGAAAAGGTGACACATTTCTTTGGGTACCTGTAATGGTTTAAGTCAGAACAAAACCAACTATCCTGCCTGTTCCCCCAACACGGAAAATTCATAGAATTGTAGGATGGCCTAAACTGGAAGAGGACTCAGAGATTATCTAATCCTGCCTGCTTGCAATGGGCTGGGATGGCTCTCAACTAGACCAAGTTACTCAAGGCCTCACACAACTTGGCCTCGAACGTGTCCTGGGAGGGGGCAGCCACAGTCTCTCTGGACAATCCATTCCAGAGTCTTGCCACCCTCATAGGAAGAATTTCTTCCTAAGATCCAATCTAAACCTATTCTCCTTCAATTTAAATCCATTTCCCCTTGTCCTGTCATTTGATAGTCTTGCAAAAAGTTCCTCTCCAGCCTTTCTGTAGGCATTTGTATTAGTTTGTACCAGAAGGAGTAATACATGTATCAGTAGCGAGTTGCATGTGTGATGTGTGGTTTTCCATGTTTTAACAAAAAAGTCTGATTTGATGAAATATTTGCATACCTATGGTATCTCAAGTAATGGATCCAAGGGATTTTGAAATACTATTCCTTACAATAAAGCTTGATTTGTACCCTTTACAACTCTAAGCAGCTTTATTTTTGTTTCCTAGTGGATATTAGACAGATGACTGGCACATATTATAATAAAGTTCATTATTTAAGGCTGCATGTTTAGAATCTGAATGTGCACAAGTCCATGGGGCTTGATGAGATCCGTCCATGGGTCCTGAGTGAACTGGTGGATAAAGTTGCTAAACCACTGTCCATCATATTTGAAAGGTCATGGCAGACTGGTGAAGTTCCTGCTGACTGGAGAAGGGCAAACATAATGCCCATCTTCAAGAAGGGGAAAATGTTAACTCTGGTAGCTACAGACCAGTCAGTCTCACCTCTGTGCCTGGCAAAATCATGGAGCAGATCCTCCTGAAGGCTCTGCTAAGGCAAATGGAAAACAAAGCAGAGGTGATTAGTGTTAACCAGCAATGGCTTCACCAAGGACAGATCATGCCTGACAAATTTGGTGGCTTTTTATGATGAAATCACAGAAACAGTGGACAAGGGAAGGGCAACTGATGTCATCTACCTGGACCTGAATAAGGCATTTGACTCTGTCCCACATGACATCCTGGTCACCAAACTGGAAAAATACAGACTTGATGGGTGGAGCACTCACTGGATAAGGAATTGTTTGGATGATCCCATGAAGAGAGTGGTGATCAAAGGCACAATGTCCACCTGGAGACCTGTGACAAGTGGTGTCCCTCAGGGGTCAGTGCTGTTTAACATCTTTGTCAGTGATATGGACAGAGGAATTGAGTGCACCCTCAGCAAGTTTGCAGATGACACCAAGCTGTGTGGCACAGCTGACTTGCTGGAGGGCAGGGATGCCATTCAGAGGGACCTGGACAGGCTGGAGAGGTGGGCCCAGGCCAACCTCATGACGTTTAACAAGGCCAAGTGTAAGGTCCTGCACCTGGGTCGGTGCAATCCCAGGCACAGATACAGGCTGGGTGATGAATGGCTGGAGAGCAGCCCTGAGGAGAAGGACCTGGGGGTCTGGGTCGACGAGAAGCTCAACATGAGCCGGCAGTGTGCACATGCAGCCCAGACAGCCAACCGTGTGCTGGGCTGCATCAAGAGAAGTGTGGCCAGCAGGGCAAGGGAGGGGATTCTCCCCCTTTACTCTGCTCTCGTCAGACCCCACCTGGAGTACTGTGTGCAGCTCTGGAGCCCCCAATACAAGAAGGATATGGAACTGCTGGAGCGGGTCCAGAGGAGAGCCACGAAGATGATCAGAGGGCTGGAGCACCTCTGCTATGAGGACAGGCTGAGAGAGTTGGGGCTCTTCAGCCTGGAGAAGGCTTCGAGGAGACCTTATAGTGGCCTTCTACTATCTGAAGGAGACCTACAGAAAGGCTGAGGAGGGACTATTTACAAGGTCTTGTAATGACAGGACAAGGGGTAATGGGTTTAAACTTGAAAGGGGAGATTCTTCTTTAGGAAGAAGTTCTTTACAGTGACGGTGGTGAAACATTGGAATGGGTTGCCCATGTAGATTGTGGATGCTTCCTCCCTGGATGTGTTCAAGGCCAGGTTGGATGAGGCCTTGAGCAATGTGTTCTAGTGGGAGGTGTCCCTGCCTATGGCAGTGGTTTGGAACTAGAAGATTCTTGAGGTATCTTTCAACTTAAACCATTCTATGATTCTAGGATTGTATAGAACCAGGATGGAAGTACTGGAGATTCCATTTAAATTCTTTGCTTAGAGAAAGTATAATGAGCATCAAATATTCTGTGTCAAAAAGAGGGTATACTTAAGGTAACCAGAAATTATTCATATGCTATGTTTTACAATCAAATTACATGATTGCAATAATATTTACTAACTGCTTGAACAAGTTTTTGAGCTGTTATGTCAGATGCTATGAGTATTCCTGTTAAATCTGGATATTTTAGATGCTCTCTGTTTTAAACAGAAGCTGCATGTGACATTGTTTGGACATGTTTTGGAAAGGTCCTAAGTTCTCCTGTGCTTTTTATTCTGGTTTCCCTCAAAAAGAGCTCACACACATTTTGTTGCTAGAAGGGCCTCCATTTGTTCAGTGATCATTGCATAACACAATTATAGAGCCTTTTCTCTAGCAGAAATTTTCAGTATAGTGTGTTGGCATTACAACCTGCATTGTGCAACCTGTTTCAGTTTATAACTGTAAAGACACTGATCACATTTTTCCTTAGTTGTGATACTATCTTTCCTGTCTCTTACACAAAAAGTCTGATCCTTTTCCTTACACTAGAATGTTAAGACTAACAGGTGATTTTTCAGTGTATTTGATCTACTGAATGAGGTTTACAGAGTGCTATAGATCTTAATTTACTGTGTCTCCAGGATGTAGTCTTCAAGCTGAAGTAATGTATATATGATGACAAATACTTCAGTCCTTTGCATCTGTCACATTACCAGATGAGCTGTACAGCAGCTTGCTGTGCGTGATTAGAATTTGTAGAGGAAAAAAGTCATCTTCTTCAATTACCTCATAGAATGAAAGTGTGTCTTGGCACATGCATAAATTCCTCCATATCTGACCTGCAGGGGCTTTGCAAAAGTATTTCTCATCATATGCTTTTTTTTTTTTTTTGATAACTCCTTCTACATCTGATTGTGTAGACTAAGCCTGTAGAAAAAAAACATCAATTGCTCTGTATTGACCGATTAATCTTTTTTCCTCCAAGCCATGTGCATTTATTGACCCCTGAGACCTATCAAGACTCTGCCTCATTCACCCTTTTTTTTTTTTTTTTAATTTTTTTAAAGCTGTTGCATCCAGACCAGCCTGGACAGCTCGTAACTTCAAAATGGTTGTTCTAAGTTCTTCTTTCACCACCAGACTGACCACTAACTTTCCCAGGTAGTCTTCTTGTTATTGACAGAATGATAAATGACATTCTTCCACATTCCACCTCTGTGCTTTTTCATCTGTGAAATACTCATGATTCCGTGGACACAGTCTTGTTGTGACTTCAGTGTTTGCTGTCACCTCCAAGCAGAGATAATTTCTATTCAGTCTGATTAATCAGTCCCTCATTCTGCATTTTTATTTTGTTCTCTAAACTTTATTGTATGGCCTGACATGACATTATCTTAGTATTTGAACCTGCCAAAGTTGTGCACATTATATCTGTTTTCTTTACCTATTTCAAAGACCACAGGCTTCTTCATGGCTTAACTCTATATAGATTTGGCAATTTCCCCTGCGCAGACTAGAATGTAATAGCAGAGATGTGGATATTTGCAAAACTGCTGTCTATCATTTATATTTGCTGTAATGCTCATTTTCATTTATTCAGTGCTATCTTCCTGCTATAACTCATTGCAAGATGCTTGCTTTCAGCAGTCTACTATTGCAGTTGTTTTGGACTAGTGCTGCCAAGTTGCGCTGGTGTGAAATTGTTAAAGAGTACAAGCACAGGTACTTCATGAGTAATGTGACACCTCCAAAGAGGACTCACAAAACACAACAACTCCACTCTCTCAGAAGGCAATATGTATTTTTTATAGTTAAAGTTTTATGTAGTCTAGGTAGAAACTGTTAATAAAAATGAAAGGCTCTCTAGTCAGTTTATGGTTTCTTCATAGTGTGTATGTTCTGTGACAAGGTCTTAGACCTTGAGGAAAACATAGTGTTTCTTGCAGTGGACTGTGAAATACAGTTCATCCTAAGTTAAATAAGGATATCTGTAGCAAAAAATAGCATCTGCAGTGTCTTCTATGTCTTTTTCTTCTCTACTAGGATTTTAAAGCAGAATGCTCTAATTTAATGATAATACAAAGAAATGATAATAAACTCCAAATTTTATTTTAACAAATAGAAAGCTTTGAAACTGATTAAAATACATTTAAAGTTTTTCATGAAAAATATAAAGAAATAGTGTTAAAATTCAACGTGGCAGCATCCAAAGCAACATCTAAAGTTCCTTAAGTGCAGAATAAAATTTTCCCTGTGCACTTGAGAGAGAAACATTATCGTCTTTGTAAAATTAGTATCTGCAAATTGTTAAGAGTCTCTCTGTTACATGCTTCTTTAAATTCAGTGGAACTTCATTCAGATGGAAGTACTCAGGGGCTTGCACTGAAACATTGCCAGCTTTCAAATCAGAAAACAGATAATTTCTTCTCCTTCAGAAACTCATGGCACAAGGTTTGGATAACTGCACTGGATTAAAAACTGGCTGGAGGGCTGGGCCCGAAGAGTGGTGATGAATGGAGCTAAATCCCTCTGGCTCCGAGCCAGCAGTGGTGTCCTGCAAGGTTCAGTACTGGGGTCTGTCCTCTTTCATATCTTTGTCAATTATCTGAATGAGGGGACTGAGTGCACTCCCAGTAACTCTGCAGATGATGCCAAGCTGGGTGGCTATGTCGATGTGCCAGAGAGTAGTGAAGCTTTAGAATGGGATCTGGACAGGTTACACCTATGTGCCAAGGCTAACTGTCCTGCACCTGGGTCACAACAACCCCGTGGTAATCTACAGACCTGGGGAATGTGTGGTTGGAAAGCTGCAACTTGGGGAGGGACATCAGTCCCTAACGTAATGCCTATATACAAGAAGGGTAGAAAGGAAGATCCAGGAAACTGTAGACCTGTCATTCTGACCCTGGTACTGGGGACAGGCATGGACCAGGTCATCTCAAATGCCATCATATGTCATATAGACAACAACCAGGGCATCAGGCCAAGTCAGCATGGGTTTATGAGGGGTAGGTCCTGCCTGAGCAACCTGATCTCCTTCTAAGGCAAGGTAACTTGGCTACTGGATGAGGGAAGGTCTGTCAATGTTGTATTCCTAGACTTTCAAAAAGCCTTTGATACTGTTCCCCACAAAATTCTTGTAGACAAATTGACTACTCATGGCTTGAATGGGCACACTGTCTCCTGGACAAAGCACTGTCTGGACAGGAGGCCCAGAGGGTGACGGTCAATGGAGTTAAATCCAGTTGACGGCTGGTCACTAGTGGTGTTCCTCAGGGATCTGTGTGGGAACACTTCTTTTAACATTTATTGACAACTTTGATTAGTCATGGAGATTGCTATCAGTAAGTTTGTAGATGACACCAAGTATGAACCAGCAGTGTGCCCAGGTGGCTAAGAAGGCCAATGGCATCCTAGCTTGTATTAAAAATACTGTATCCAGCAGCAGTGGGGAGATGATGTCCCCTTGTATTCGGCTTTAGTGAGGTCACACCTTCAGTATTGTATTCAGTTTTGGACATTGCAATGTAAGAGGGATGTGGAGGTGCTGGAATCTGGAATGGGTCCAGAGGAGAACAACGAAGCTGGTGAAGGGCCTAGAGAATAAATCTTATGAGGAGCGACTGAGGGAGCTGGGGCTGTTTGGTTTGAAAAAGAGGAGGCTGAGAGGAGACCTCATTGCTGTCTACAACTACCTGAAGGGACACTGTGGAGAGCTTGGTGCTGGTCTCTTCTCACACGTAATTGGAGATAGAACAAAGGTGAACGGCCTGAAGCTGAGACTGGGTAGGTTTAGATTGGACATTAGGAAAAGTTTTTCATGGAGAAAGTGGTCAGGCACTGGCTTGAGCTGCCCAGGGAGGTGGTTGAGTCACCAACCCTGGATGTGTTTAAGGTTTGTTTGGATGTGGTGCTTAGGAATATGGCTTAAGGTGAATCATGTGGAGTAGGTTTATAGGTTGGACTTGGGAATTCTGAGGGTCTTTTCCAACCTGGATGTTTCTGTGATTCTGTGATTCTATGGGGGTATTGGTTGACAGTCGACTGAACATGAGTCAGCAGTGAGTCCAGGTGGCCAAGAGAGCCAATGTCACCCTGACTTGTATTAGAAACACTGTGGGCAGCAGGGACAGGGAGATTGTCATGGAGCTGAGTCTGCTGCTGTTATTCATACCATGCTGCAGTTATGCCAGTTTCAGAAATGAGAGTGTTAACTGAAGCAAAGTATTATGGGGCTTACAGTGCAGACTGCAATGTAAAAGGCTTTTGCATTTCAGGTTTGAGTGTTGGCAGTGAGATGGGTGGGAGTCAGGTAGCTGAGTGGTTTTAGTTTTCTGTCTTATGCTGGTGGTTTGGGGGTTTTGTTTTGGTTTTAACCTGTGTTTTGCTGTGCTGCTTCTGCTAAGCTAAGGTACTAATGCATTACATCATTAGATTAATTACATTATTAGCTAAAGTAATTATGCATTGTGATTATGATATCTTGCGTTATATTAAGCTCCTATCTCTATCTCAAGCCTGAGTTTTGTCTTTTACCTTTCCCCTCACCTTTGTGTTGGAGGAGCAAGCAGATCAGCCATTGCATTAACCTGTTACCTGCACTCAGCACTGGTGAGGCCACACTATGTTCAGTTCTGGGGCCCTCACTACAAGAAGAACGTTGAGGTGTTGGAGAGTGTTCAGACAAGGGTGACAAGTCACATGAAGGGCCTGGAACAATGGTCTATGAGGAGAGTCTGAGTAAGCTGAGGTTGTTCAGTCTGGAGAAGAGGAGGCTGAAGGGAGACCTCATCGCTCTCTACAATTGCCTGAAGTTAGGTTGGAGTGAGGAGGGAGTCAGCCTCCTCTTGGTGGCAAGTGACAGGACTAGGCTAAATGGTTTCTATCTGCATCAGAGGAGGTTCAGGATGGATATTAGGAATTTTTTCTTCACAGAGAAGGTTATCAAACATTGGAATTGTCTGCCCAGGGCAGTGGTGGAGTTGCCATCCCTGAAGATGTTTAACCAGCATTGTGGACCTGGTGCTTAGGGACAGGGTTTAGTGTTGAATGTTTATACTTGGTCAAAGATTGGACTGGGTGATCTCTGAAGTCTCTTCCAAATAGATGTTTCCTAATTCTGTGATTCAATTGCATGTTGGTGTGGCCAAGGGCACCTTTCAAGTCGGAAAACATTTTGTAATTCCTTATTGTTTATTACCATCACTAAGGCTTAATCCAGCATAGGCAGTGTGCAGTTCTGGTATGACACAGACGGATACAAAAGATTGTTATCCAAGGAGGGACAGTTCAAGCTTAGAGTTAGGGAGCTTCCAGCAGAGGTTCTGCTGCACTTCTGATGCTGGGCAGAGGAGTGCTCCAGGACAGAACCCCTGAGAGTGCAGCTGAATTTGTTCATGGTATTATCTGGGAACTGTTAAGAAGCTGTGGTTTCAACCTATTATGCTTTGTAGCCCTTTCACAGGCTATTCATTATTAAGGATTTATCTGCATATAGATACATGTATGTAAGTGTGTATCTATTTGCTGCTTTTCTTAAGAATCGTTTTAATGTGTGCTGCAGATATTTCTCATCTGAATTCCAGATTTTGTAATTCAGATCTACAGGACAGAAAACAAACTTCTCATCTAGTGATGAGACACAGTTCAGTGTTTTGAAAATCACTGTGTCCCGACTCTTGACATTTGCTATAGCATGCCTGAAGCTCAGGTGCAGAATATGAACTCAAAACTCTTTTTTGTTGTTTGCTTAAAAACTCATGCAAGTCACTGTCACGAAGGCAGGGAATTAACGTGGCCAAGTCAAGAAACATAGAAAATATAATTATTTTATTTTCCTGGAACCCCTCCCCCAAAACTATATACAAAATTACTTTAGGTTATTAGCAGATTCAGTTTGAGAATATCTTCCAAAAAAGGATAGTATAGATAAATTTAGATAGTTAGGAAGTCAGGAAATGGAAAAGACTAAGCTATAAACACAGCTTTACCACACTATCAATCAGGCTGACCAGAAGTTTAAGGGAAAAGCTTACTCATGAAAGTGAGATAGGCATTCGGCAATGATCCCTTACCGGATTCCTCTGCAGGAGCAGCCTTCTGATGTTCTGATGTTGCAGGCAATATTTAATAATAGAGATCCATGCCACAGAAGTCTGAGACAAGTCACAGAGCCACCAAATTTAGAAATGTCTTAAGCACTGCTTCCCAAGTGCAATGGTCACGGGACAATGTTGCCTTCACAATGGCAGGGGAGAGACAAAACTGCTAGGATCTGCCAATCCAGAAGGCAGCCAGGAATTTGGCCACTGATAGGGTCTCAGAGGAGGTGGTCCAGATGCCACTGGTTCTCTCTCTCTAAGGACCCCAGGGCTTGCCAAGTCTGACGGTTTGCACAAGGGGTGCAATTGCTGGGAGAATTGACCAAAAGCAGGGACAGGATAAAACCAAGAGCTGCACAAAAGGTAGGAGCCGTCCAAAAGTGGGGATGGTCCAGTCACAGCAGGAGCCTATCTGGCTGAGCACTCTGTTAAGGCAGAAGCTCTTTCAAGATGGGAACTCTCAAGGCAGGAACTCTCAAGGAGGGAACTCTCACTCTATTTATCCTTTTTGCTAGACAAAGTGTTCATTTACCATTTATACTGGGCACGAAAACACAGCCAATCACCAGCCTGATTTCAGTGCAGGCTTCTACACAGGTCAGCCCATGTGCAGAAAAGGATCTTTTACTGTCCCACTTCAAGCCTGAAGGGCAGAGATGGGGGGGAAGTATGTTTTCATGCATTTCTCCTCCCATTCAAACCCATGGCGTGAGAGAGAGAAAAGAGGAATTTGGGGTATCCCAGGACAGTCATGGAATCATGGAATGACCTGGGTTGGAAGGGACCTCAATGGCCATCTAGTCCAACCCTCTGTTAACCTTCTTGCATTTAATAAAAGAAACAGATGTGCCCATATTCATTCATGATGCAAAAGTTATTGTAGACAACATGGTGAGGAATTTTTTCCTAGTTAGTTACGTTGGAAGAGCAACAGGGTAAAAATAGATCCATATAATCATTGGGAAAAGTTTGGGGAATTGGAAACTTCATCAATGTGTAGTATATAATAGCACAGGAATGATGGTTTGTTTGTATTTCCTTTCTTTAGGACTGCTTTTACCAACCAGAAAAGTAGGATAAGGAAAGTTTATTGCTGAATCTTTCCAAACTGAGCTAAATCTAACTATACTGCACTCTATGTGCTCACAGCACTGTGGAAGCTGTTATCATGAAGTACAGTGAACTTCTCAGCTATGAAATTTTGCTCTAAATTCACCCAGTTGATGCAAAGAAGTTCTCTGGAGCATACATCTGCCAAAATATCCAACAAATGGAGCCTTTCCTTCTTTGCTTCCACATTTTTAAGTTTTGAATCTCCATATTACAAATGTGTAGTATTTCCAAACTCTCTCTTCTTTCTCACTATCTCTTGTCAAACTGAGTTACCTAATCATCTCTAGCCAGTCACTGGAGGCTTGGGCAGAAAATATATATGTAAAGTATTATCTCTGTTTATGCACATGCACACACACGCAGTTAAAATACATCCTCAAACTACCTAGACTGCACACTACACTCCTGAATCTTTAGGTAAGGATAGAAATTATCTGCTATTCAGAATGCTGAAATGATTCTTTCTGGACCTGCAATATCTGTTAAGTCAATCTCATAAACCTCTGCTCAGACCCTTGTCTTAACGTCTGTCACCTTATTAATTCACAGAATAAATATAACAAGGCTTCTCAGGCATGGGACATGAAGATTAGTTGTAAACCACACAGTTTTGTTGGAAGCATTGTCTTTTTGTCATTCAGATTATTTTTGATTCATATAAGTAGAGTAATAAGAACTTGCAGTAACGACTCAATTTTTCCATTATCTATGGGAAGCAAAGACAGTACTTGTAGATTTTTCTCTTTTCTTTCTCCTTTCTCAGAAAGGCAAAACTATGAGGTCACTATTTTCATTCAAATATTTTCATTATTCAAATATTTTTATTATTATCCATTCTTCATATCAGTAAATCAAGATGTCTGATGGTAATTAATACTTATCAACATCTCCTAGAACATTACATAAAAAACTAAAGTCTTTGAGCTTGTAACCCAAGTGCAAGTGGACTTGCAGATCTTGTGCAGTAACACGGGATTTTCTTCCACTGTTCTCTAATATTTAAGTGGATTAACATGCCAATATATTTATAATTAGTAATGCTGATTTATTTTTTCAGTAACAGCTAGACTTCTAAAGTATTTGTTTAGCTCTCCTCATTTCCAAATTAATGAGTCCTAATTGCTTTACCTAATTAGCATCTGAGTAATATCAAACCTGTAATTTAGGTACATTTATAGAGTTAAAAGATGTTTCAGTCTTGCTCTTAATTTGGAGTACATTTCACTGGGAATACAGCCCAGCGTATCTCCTAGAAACATAATGATTTTTTATTAAGCTATGTCATGCCAGGTAGAGCTACTATAATGGTAGCTGAGGAGGGTGTGCATATCAAAGGAGATGGGAGATGCATGTGGGCAAACAATCGTGAAAGTGCAATAATAGTGGCAACAAACCCATTTTTTTTTCCACTTTTGAGTATTTATATTTTATTCATACCAGCTCTAAATATGGAGAAAAATGTATTTCTGGATGACTCAACAGTGTAGGAACAGTGAGGGTGGTGAGACACTGGAACGGGTTGCCCAGGGTGGTTGTGGATGCTTCCTCCCTGGAGGCGTTTAAGACCAGGCTGGATGAGGCCTTGAGCAACCTGCTCTAGTGGGAGGTGTCCCTGCCGATGGCAGGGGGTTGAAGCTGGATGATCCTTGAGGTCCCTTCTAACCGAAACCATTCTATGATTCTATGATTCTTACATGAGGGAAAACCCATATTTTGTGCATTATGCATCGTGGTTGATAACTTTTAGGTGTCTTAATAAATTTCTTAATAAAATCAGTGCAGTTACAACCTTAAGCCAAATTACAAATTGCCTTTGCAGGTCTTTCACAAAAAGATGAACGCCTTAAATTGTTTGAAGGAGAAGTAAGAGACACCTCTCAAATTATTTCTTATAGAAGTCTCCAGCAATTTCATACTCACTGAATTGTGTCACCGTTGTCTGATGTGACACCAACAGGAACAAAAGGATCTATTGTTGAATATAAAACCTTAAGGCTTTTTCATCTTTTACTGGAACAAGATACGAACATTTTTTCCTTCCAATTATTTATTAATAAATTCTGCAGAAAAAGCTGTATGCTGCTATGGAAAATACATTTGAACACTGACACTGACATTGAGTTGCGTGGTGGTGGGAGGAAGGGCAAAATAAGAAAGAAATGGGAGGTGTCAAAACACTGTTTCATCCTTGCAGCATGAAAGTGAATGTTTCACCACTCGGTGTCACTGCCGCATGTAATGTTTGTAATCACTTGCCTACGTGGTTGCATTTTTTTTGTTGGGTTTGTTGTGGACTTTTTTCACAGTTACTCACTGCAGCTGTTTTTTAATAGCTAAAAATGAAAAGTAGCAATTAAACTGTGAGCTGCTACTAGCTCTCTGAGCTACCAACAAATTTTGTCAAGTATTAAACCAACACTGTAAAGCCATGGGTGACAAACTCTTTAGCAATGAACTGGTGTGGAGGTGGATAAAACTTACACAATTCAGGGTTTGGAAATCTGTCAAATGTATTAATTTAGTCATGGGTGAACTTGGTCAAGTTCACAGTACTCTTCTGTTTATAATTACAACCTTTCCACTTTTCTTAAAGACAAGTATCTTCTGACATTGACAGTTCCTCTGTCTTTGGCATGGACAGTATTTCACACAGACACTGTTTCATCTAAAAAATATTCGGACTGCAAATTTATTTCAGACTGTGATTTTCTCTGTGCCATCTACATCACATGACATGTCAGACAGGGCTCCAGTCCTGCCCAATGCCTGCAGGCATTAGAACTAAATTTTCTATGAATTGAAGAAAGAAATAAAGGAAAAGAAATAATTCTACAGTGAATCAAAAGCAACTTAAAAAAAAGAAGAGTGGCAGATGAGGAAGTGCTTTACCAGCTACAGAGTAAACACACTACCTGGGCATCCCTGTGTAGCCAGATGCAACTAATTCTATAATATGTTTCTGGTCCATTCCCTGACATCTTTCCTCACCTGTTCTATCTCATCAACCAAATATTTTAATTGAATATATATATCTTTGGGCTTCATCCTCACTAGTCTCAAAGTTGAAAAGCAAAAACAAAGCCTCCAGGTGACATACCTAGGGGAAATGGAGTAAAGCTGGAGGTGGGGAGATTCAGATTGGACATGAGAAGGAAGTTCTTCACCATGAGACTGGTGAGAGCCTGGCATGGGTGGCTCAGGGAAGTGGTTGAGGCCCCAGCCCTGGGGGTGTTTAAGGGCAGGCTGGATGAGGCTCTGTCCAGCTTGATCTAGGGTAGGGTGTTGCTGCCTATGGCAGGGGGGTTGGAACAAGGTGATCCTTGTGATCCCTTCAAACCCTGACTGATTCTATTATTCTGTGATTCTATACAAGATTAAGTTTTTGTGGGTCAAACTTTCTTCATTTTGAAAATCTTTGGCTTTTAATCTGCCACCGTTGGCAGATTAGTAATGCGCCGTTTGAAGGCACTGCTGCTGGAGTGTTTCTACCGTCAGTCAGTGCAACGTAGGCTGAAAAGTGAAGAACTTAAAAACTAGTTTAAAGACTAGAGTTCAAAGTGATCCAATTTCCAAAACGAGAGAAACAGAGCAATGCAGTATTAGCAAACACTCTGTGTTCATGAAACTGCTAAATGGGATCACAAACAGAAACAATTCCTCCTCATGATTCTCTGATAACAAAGAAGCAAAAAGAAGAAATATCCTCTGCATGCTAAACTATCAATCTGTTTCTCTTCAATCAATCAAATCAGTTTGCTTGTGGTTATTTTACAGTCCTGCAGCACTGTTGAATAATGTGACTTTAGAATGTGTGTGAAGCTAATATAAGCAAGTAAAACTGGCCTATTGACTTTTTATTCACCTACATAAACATCTACACACACACACACACACACACACACACTTTAAAAGGGGAAAAGGGAAGAAGAAGGCTGAGGAAGAAGGCTGAGAAATAAGGTAAAGATCTGTTGAAAAAGATTCCCCCATTGCCTCAAGATCACCTGCCCTTGTTCTTGT
>WAAF01009020.1:42462-65915 GCA_013400475.1 Tricholaema leucomelas | reverse complement strand
GCACACTGCTGGCCCATGTTCAGTTGGCTGTCGACCAGCCCCCCCCCTCCCAGGTCCCTCTATTCCTGGCTGCTCTCCAAGATCACAAGAATCACAGTATGGGTTGGAAGGGACCTTTGAAGCTCATCTTGTCCAACCTCTCTGCAGTGAGCCAGGGACATCTTTAACCAGAACAGGTGAGTTTTGGATGTCTCCACAGCCTCTCAGGGCAGCCTGCTCCAGGGCTCTGTCACCCTTACAGTGAAGAAGTTTTTCCTTCTGTTCCCAGGGAACATCCTCTGCTCCAGCTTGACCCCAGTGCTCCTTGGCTATCAAGACTTGATCCAACAAGGACAGCCCCAAATGCTGAGGAGGGTGATGGCAGCACTGAAGCCAAGTGGCTTCTCTGGTAGGGCTGTCAGAGGGCAGCCAAGCTCCTACAGCTTTCCCTCTGTCTGGAAACCACAGTGGCCTCATATGACCCTGACAGGCTCCCACCTGTCTCTGCCTTCCTTTCCCTCTGAAAGCAGAAGGATGGATGGAAGGGTGGGTCTGGTGCACCAAGTCAGAGCACGTTTGCTCCAGGCTTGCAGCTGCTGGCAGCTGCAGGAGGTGTGAATTGCCTGTGGGCTGAGCTCTGCATGGGGCTCCCCACCGGATCCCTGCACCTCTGTGAGCAGACTCGAAATGCTGATAGCTCCAGGGAAGGTTCTGCCCAGTGCTGAGGACAGCAAAACCTTCCCCAGCTCTGAGATCCCATTTAAAGTCCTCAGGCAGTGGCCTTGTTGGGACTGTCTGCTGTGGCCTGAGGATCAGAGGAATGGAGCACAAAGCTGATCAGGGAGCTGGAGCACAAAGCTGACCAGGGAGCTGGAGCACAAAGAGGATCAGGGAGCTGGAGCACAAAGCTGAACATGGAAGTGGAGCACAAAGAGGATCAGGGAGCTGGAGCACAAAGCTGAACATGGAAGTGGAGCACAAAGAGGATCAGGGAGCTGGAGCACAAAGAGGATCAGGGGAGTGGAGCACAAAGAGGATCAAAGAAATGGAGCACAAAGAGGGTCAGGGAGCTGGAGCACAAAGCTGATCAGATCAGGAGGCTGGAGCACAAAGAGGATCAGAGGAATGGAGCACAAAGCTGATCAAGAGGCTGGAGCACAAAGCTGATCAGGAGGCTGGAGCACAGAGCTGATCAGGAGGCTGGAGCACAGAGCTGATCAGGAGGCTGGAGCACAGAGCTGATCAGGAGGATGGAGCACAGAGCTGAGCAGGGAGCTGGAGCACAAAGCTGAACAGGGAGCTGGGGCACAAAGCTCATAAGAGGCCTGGAGCATCTCTCCTATAAGGACAGGCTGAAGGAGATGAATCTGTTCAGCCTGGAGTAGGAAAGGCTCCAGGGAGACCTTAGAGCAGCCTTCCAGTACCTGGAGGGGCTACAAGAGAGCTGAGGAGGGACTTTTTATGAGAGCCTGCAGTGGTAGGACAAGACAATGGTTTGACTCTAGAGCAGAGGAGATTTAGATTGGACACCAAGAAGAAATTCTTCAGTAGGAAGGTGGTGAAACATTGGCACAGGTTGCCCAGAGAAGTTTTGGACACCTCATCCCTGGAAGTGTTTAAGACATGGTTGGAAGAGGCTTTCAGTGATGTGGTCTAGTGTGAGGTTTCCCTGCCTGTGGCAGGGGGGTTGGAATGAGATGACCTTTAAAGCCCCTTCCAACTGAAGCCATTCAGTGGGTGGTTGTTGTCACTGCAGAGCAGCAGCTGGTCACAGAACCTGTGTGGAGCTGTTGCTTTGGGGTGGTTTATCAAATCAAAATGCACTTATTGGAAGAGAGGCTTGCAAAAAATGGGGAGACCTTCACACTAAGCTACCTGTGATGGATTGCTTGGGTTAGGATGACCTTTGCTTGGGCAAAGCTGACAGCCAAATGCCTTGGGAAGGTCAAGGCATGGCTGCAGCTCTGTCCTCAGCCCAGATAGATTATGCTTCCTGGGGATTGGGCTGATCTCAGCATGCCACCTCCCTCTGTGGTACCTTCAGGGTGCACTAAGCAGTGGCCTGTGGGGTGAGAGCTCACCCCAGTAAGTCAGCCCATGCTAAAGAATCACAGATGTTTAATATTTCTGGTCCCTGCTCCAAGGAGAGGGAGAGAGGAGCTGCAGAGAGTACAGCAACATCTTTTCAATACATTCCATATGTTTCCTCCATAAGTCAAGATTAAAGTGTGGTGCTGGTTGGAATAGAAATCAGTCTGCCTGCTGCTCTGCTGCCCAGGGAGGGAGAATGAGCCCCAGCATGGGCTCTGGCCTCACTCAGGGACACAGTTCCATGGGGACAAGAGGACTCCTCATGCACACTGTCCCCACTCTTGCCTTTGCATGAAGGTCTCTTCTCCCAGACAAGCAGTGACAGAATGAGAGGACACAGCCTCAAGCTGTGGCAGGGCAGGTCTAGGCTGGATGTTAGGAGGAAGTTGTTGTCAGAGACAGTGATTGGCATTGGAATGGGCTGCCCAGGGAGGTGGTGGAGTCCCCATCCCTGGAGGTGTTTAAAAGGAGTCTGGATGAGGCACTCAGTGCCATGGGTTAGTGAATTAGAAGGTGTCAGGTGATAGCTTGGACTCGATGATCTCAAGGGTCTTTTCCAACCTGGTTAATGCTGTGATTCTGTGATTCCAGCCTGGTTGGTTCTGTGCCTCTCTGATTCTATGCCTTGTCAGCCACTTTGCTGGAATGGCTTCATTCTGGCCCAGCAGCTTGGGGACCCTGTGCTGTCCTCACACTGCAGCCCAGTGTGGCATTCCCAGGGTAAATGTGATGCCCTTCAGATGCCCCAGCCCACTGTGCAGGTGTGGTCCCTGCTCATGCCTTGGCACCCTCAGCCAGCTGACCCAAGCCCTATCCACCCTTCCACGAGCACACACAGAGGGCACAAATTACTTCCCCCCTCCCCTATTTTTTCTTCCCCCTCCTCACATAGAATCACAAAATCATTACAGTTGGAAAAGACCTTCAAGATCACCAAGTCCAATCATCAACTTGACACCACCTGGGCTACTAAACCATGGCCCCAGTGCCATGCCTATGTGCTTTTTGAACACCTTCAGGGGTGGGGATTCCACCACCTCCCTGGGCAGCCTGTTCCAATCCCCTGACCACTCTGACAGCAAAGAACTAAGTGCCCCATCCAGGCTTTGCTTGGATACCTCCAGGGACAGTGACTCCACCACCTCCCTGGGCAGCCTGTTCCAATCCCCTGACCACTCTGGCAGCAAAGAACTAAGTGCCCCATCCAGGCTTTGCTTGGACATCTCCAGGGACAGTGACTCCACCACCTCCCTGGGCAGCCTGGATGGGGCACTTAGTGCCAAGGTCTGGTTGATTGGATAGAGCTGGGTGCTAGGTTGGGCTGGATGAGCTTGGAGCTCTCTTCCAACCTGGCTGATTCTATGATTCTATGATTCAATTCCTTCAGGAGCAGAAACTGGGACAAGGACAACCTCTGTATGAAACAGAGCCTGGAAAACAGTATCCTGGCTGGTTGCTTACCCCTAATTGTGAGCCCTTGGAGCTGGGGGCTGCATCTGCAAGCTGCCTGCATGGATCCATGGTGTGTTTTAAAGCAGGCTCTTCTGAGGAAGATAATGATATGTTGGTGTCTCCCCCCTGCAATTTGGTGAAGGCTCTGCCTTTGGAAGATGATCTCAGCCCTGCTGCTTTCATGCTAAATAGCAGGCAGGAGAAGAATGAGCTCTTGATTAAAATCTGTCTAGACAGCTTTCTGTATTTTTAGGTTCTCATTTAGAGGGCCTAGGTTAGGTAGGGAGGGATTTACATCATCCCTCAACATCTGATCTGTTGTTTCTGATGGTGGCAGGACATTGCTCATGGGCAGAGCAGGACACTGCTCATGGGCAGAGACTGACACTGCTCATGGGCAGAGCAGGACACAGCTCATGGGCAGAGCCTGACACTGCTCATGGGCAGAGCAGGACACTGCTCATGGGCAGAGCAGGACACAGTCCATGGGCAGAGCAGGACACAGCTCATGCAGAGCACAGCTCTCCATGGGCAGAGCACAGCTCATGGGCAGAGCAGGACATTGCTTATGGGCAGAGCCTGACACNGCTCATGGGCAGAGCAGGACACAGTCCATGGGCAGAGACTGACACTGCTCATGGGCAGAGCAGGACACAGCTCATGGGCAGAGACTGACACTGCTCATGGGCAGAGACTGATCGCTCATGGGCAGAGCAGGACACAGCTCATGGGCAGAGCAGGACACTGCTCATGGGCAGAGCAGGACACAGTCCATGGGCAGAGCAGGACACAGCTCATGGGCAGAGCCTGACACTGCTCATGGGCACAGCAGGACACAGCTCATGGGCAGAGACTGACTGCTCATGGGCAGAGCAGGACACAGTCCATGGGCAGAGCACAGCTCTCCATGGGCAGAGCACAGCTCATGGGCAGAGCAGGACATTGCTTATGGGCAGAGCCTGACACTGCTCATGGGCAGAGCCTGATTTCAGCAGCAGGCTCAGGACATTTGATGTTTTCCTGATGGATCCAAGAGCTGTGGAAGAAAACCTGTTTGCTCTTCTGTAACACTAGGAAATTCCCAGCCTTGGTCACCCCAGAGCAAACGAGTCCCAGAATGGTTGGAGTTTGGGGTGGGGAGGGAAGTGGAACAAGGCTGATGTTAGATGAGATACTTTGAGACATCTCATGACTCTTTGGGGTTGCTTTGCCTGTGGAAGAGATCCTTCCTGTCCAACCTGATTTAGGTGTACCTGCTTCAGCAGGGGCTTTGGTCTAGATGATCTCTAGAGGTCCCTTCCAACCCCTATCATTCTGCAACTCCCTTCCTGTCCAACCTGATCTAGGTGTACCTGCTTCAGCAGGGGCTTTGGTCTAGATGATCTCTGGAGGTCCCTTCCAACCCCTATCATTCTACAACTCCCTTCCTGTGCAACCTGATTTAGGTGTACCTGCTTCAGCAGGGGCTTTGGACTAGATGGTCTTCAGGGGTCTCTTCCAGCCCCTATCATTCTACAATTCCAGCTTTCAGACCATTTGTGTAGTTTAAAATTCCCAGTCCTGAGTCCAGGACTGCCAACATCCTGAAGAGTTTCTTTACACAGCATGCACCAAACCCTCCAAAGGGAGCAGCTATCATGCAGGAATGACTCCCCCAGGGGACTCCATGTGGCAGCTAAGTCATTCTATTTGAAGATCAGCTTGCTCTGATCCAAAGCCATGCTGGCAGCATCCTAAGGTTACAGCAAGTTTGTTGCTGAGTTGGGAGCTGCTGTGGGCAGGACAAATTTTCTAAGGCTGAGAACAAATTTAACCTAAGAGCAATTTACTCTGCCTGTAGAAAAGCATCAGGATCTCAGTCAGGCATGCTCCAGGTAGCTGTGAAAGCACAAAACCCACCTTGATTACTGCAAGCATCACTGCAAGGACTGCTGGCACCCAACTTGATCTGGAAATCAAGTTACCTAACAGCTCTTTTATTTAAACCTGTTGAGCAGCCCAAAAGTTGAGTCTGCAGTTTCCATCCCCTGCAGTTTCCATCCCCAGACCATCAGCTTAAGGGTTTTTAGCCTCTGCATCACTCAGTTGTGGGCTTGGTTAGGGGAGCTTGAGGGAGGAGGAAGGAGGAACACAGCTCTAGAATCATAGAATCAGTCAGGGTTGGAAGGCACCACAAGGGTCAGCCAGTTCCAACTCCCTTGCCATGCCCAGGGACACCTCACACTAGATCAGGCTGGCCACAGCCTCATCCAGCCTGGCTTTAAACACCTCCAGGGATGAGGCTTCCACTGCCTCCCTGGGCAACCTCTTCCAGGCTCTCACCACCCTCATGCTGAGCAAATTCTTCCTAACATCCAGGCTGACTCTGCCCATTTCCAGCTTTGCTCCATTCCCCCCCCCAGTCCTATCACTCCCTGACAGCCTCAAAAGTCTTTCCACAGCTTTCTTGTAGCCCCCTTCAGATCCTTCAAGGCCACAAGAAGGTCACCTGGGAGCCTTCTGCTCTGCAGACTGCACAGCCCCAACTCTTTCAGTCTCTGCTCACAGCAGAGCAGCTCCAGCCCTCTGCTCACCCTCGTGGCCCTGCTCTGGACACTTTCCAACACCTCCACATCCCTCTTGTCCCAGGGGCTCCAGAACTGGATGCAGTTACTGAATAGCTCTACAATTATTACCCTCTTGAATGCAGACCCTGTCCATAGCCAGGGTTGATTTTACTGAGCTGAAACTCTTCAGACTCCACTAAGAACAAAACAAAAAGCAGAGTGGCGTTTGGGTGGAGGTGTAGAGCAAACAGGCTCTGGAGTGTTTAGGCACAAAATTACTTCTGCCAAACTCTATTTCTCCTGCAGAAGAAGCTGATTTTACAAGGCATGCTGCTGGGGGTGGGGGTGGGGGGGGACAGAACAGCTGGCTCAGCACTGCAGAAAGTAGGTTTCCAAGTGACCACTTTCTGAGCTGGTGAATGAAACAGAAGGAGGAGGAAGGGAGGCATTAATTGAGATGTGGTAGAGTTTAAATGAACTCCTCAAAAGGGCTCAAAGGGGGGGAAAAAAATAGCTCCAGGCTGGGTCAGGAATGGCTGAGAGCAGCCCTGAGGAACAGGACCTGGATGTCTGGGCTGATGAAAAGCTCAACAGGAGCCTGCAGTGGGAGTGCAGCCCAGACAGCAACCCTGTGCTGGGCTGCAGCAAGAGCAGTGTGTGGGCAGCAGGGCAAGGGAGGGGATTCTGCCCCTTGGCTCTGCTCTCCTCACACCCCACCTGGAGTCCTGTGTGCAGTTCTGGAGCCTCAAACACAAGAAGAACATGGAAGTGTTGGAGCTAGTGCAGAGGAGGCCACCAAGATGCTGTGAGGACAGGCTGAGAGAGTTGGGGCTGTGCAACCTGGAGAAGAGAAGGCTTCTAGGAGACCTTGGAGTGACCTTCCAGGATCTGAAGTGGGCTCTAGGAAGGTTGGGGAGTGACTATTGACAAAGTCTTGTTGTGACAGGAGGAGGAGGAGGAATGGGTTTAAAGTGGCAGAGGGGAGATTGAAAGTGGATGTCAGGAAGAAGTTGTTTGCGGTGAGGGTGGTGAGAGACTGGCACAGGTTGAGGGTGATGAGACACTGGCACAGGTTGAGGGTGGTGAGACACTGGGACAGGTTTGCCAGGGAGGTTGTGGAGCACAGAAGCACAGAATGTGATCAAAGATCACATTCTGTGCTTCTGTGCTCCACAACCTCCCTGGAGGTGTTCAGGATCAGGCTGGATGAGTCCTTAAGTGGCCTGTTCTAATGGGAGATGTCCCTGCCTATGGCATGGAGTTGGAACTGGCTGAGCTTCAAGGTCCTTTCCAACCTAAACCATTCTATGACTCTGTGAAAATCAGAGGAGCTTCTTGGTCCTGGCAGAGGAGTGGATTTGCAATTGCTCCCATGGCCAGGAGGATGAAGAAGACAACAGGATAAGAGAAATGGGAAGTTTGGTGCCTTTCAAACCCCTCTGTTCTCTTTGGTTTAATTTGGCTCTTTCTTTTCAAGCAGTGGCTTTCACTCCACACATATGGAAGCAGCATGGAGAAGAGGATGGCACTGAGCACCTGGGATAACTCTGTGGAGCTGCTGGGACTGGGACAAGTTAATGGGAAACAGAAGCTTGTAAGAAGTGGGGGGGGGAAAAAGGGGTTAGAGATAGAGCAAAGTGCTTTGCATGCAGATTGCAGGAACATTCAATGACTCAGTGTGTGCTGGGTTCTGAGCTAGAGATGTTGTCAGCTCCTTAATGGTTTCTCCATCCATGGGCCCACTATGATGGGTTTGATATGCTTAAGACATGAGTCACTGTTCCAGCCCTTAAAAGGCAGAGAAACACAGGGGTAAAGAAAGAGCCTTGTTATGTCTGTGGGTGACTAACCTCAGGAGCTCTCTAACTGTGTCCTCTAAAGCCTATCATTCAAAACCAGTACTGGAGCCCTCCCAGTGCCACACCACGAGGGGGACTGGGCAGGCTGTGCCACAAGGCAAGGTTTATTTCTGGATCTGGGTCTCACTTTTTCAAGGCTATGATCCCTGCTTCCATCTCCTGGCAGCATCCTAAACTCCTTCCAGGATGGGACCATCCCTGCTCCTTGGCTGAGAGCTCATTTCAAAGGCAGACAAAGCTTCCCACAGCTATTGTCCTGTGGCTGTCTGCATATTTCAGCCCTTCCCTATCCCTGCTCCCAGCAAGCATCTGATCAGAAGCTCACAAACACACAAACTAAACTTTGAACTGAAGACACACATCCCCCCCACCCCCCACCCCTCCTTTCTCCCCATCCCAACCTTTACTGAAATACTCTTTAAAACAACAATCCCTTATATATTCTAAACCCCAAACCATCTGGGCTTGCAAGCCTCAGGAAATTGCAGCTCCCATCCTGGAAATAAAAGACATGTTTGGCCATATAGCACATTAATTAAACCTCATCAGATGAGGAGAGGGCAGTAAAATGCTTTCCTGATGGCTGGCAGCTTTGCAGTGATGTATATCCTATTATTGCTATTATTATTGCTGTTATTATTACTAATCATCATCACCACCACTAGGAGTAGGAGTAGGAGCAGTAGTAGTAGTATCATCATTATTATTGTTAACTGTCATTGAGAGCAGCTCTGAAGAGAGAGACTTAGAGGTGTTGATGGCTGAGAAGCTCACCCTGAGCTGGCAGTGCCCTCATGCAGCCCAGAAGGCAAATCCTACCCTAGGCTGCATCCAGAGGAGTGTAAGCAGAAGGGCAAGAGAGGAGGTTCTGCCCCTTGGCTCTGCTCTGCTGAGACATCACCTCCGATTCTGCCACTAGTTCTGGTGTCCCTCAGCAGCAGAAGGACACAGAGCTGCTGGGGAGAGTCCAGAGGAGGGCACAAAGATGCTCCAAGGGCTGGAGCAGCTCTGCTGTGAGGACAGGCTGAGGGAGCTGAGGGTGTGCAGCCTGGAGGGGAGAAGGCTCCAGGGGGACCTCAGAGCTGCCTGCCAGTGCCTGAAGGGATCCTGCAGGAAGGCTGCAGAGAGATTTTGGCTGAGGGTGTCTGGAGCCAGGACAAAGGGGAATGGTTTGAAGCTGAGGCAGAGAAGGGTTAGAGTGGAACTGAGGAAGAAGTTCTTCAGTGTGCAGGTGGTGAGACTCTGGCAGAAGCTGCCCAGGGAGCCTGTGTCTGCCTCCTCCCTGGGGTTGTTGAAGGCCAGGTTGGATGAGCCCTTGAGCAGCTGAGTCTAGCTGAGAGATGTCCCTGGGCATGGTGGGGAGGTTGGAGGAGATGAGCTCTGAGCTCCCTTCCAACCTGAGCCATGCATAATCATGCAGGTGGGCAAAGCCCATCAGGAGCACCAAGTACAGCCTAGAACCCTACTCTACAAGATTCACCTTAAACTGTAGCCCTAAGCACCACATCCAAACCTCCCTTCATCATCATCATCATCATCATCATCATCATCATCATCACCTCCTTCATGTCAGCTGTGTGTAGAAAGCTGCTGTGTTCTTTGGTGATCAAGCAAGGAGAGTATCTGCTCTCACAGTCATCTGATTAGTATTTATATGTCCTGCCCCACACTGGGGGAATCCCAAAGCCTCCAAGATGTGTTGACTTCTTGACTGCAGGATGTTCAGCAAGGAGAAGATTCAAAACTGACTTATGACACTAGCAATTAGTAAAACCAAGCTATGACAGACTGAGGAAGGCTGCAGACCTGCCCTCCAGTCTGCTTCTGTCTCAAGGACAACCTCCTCATAGGCCTGGAGCACAGCCCTGTGAGGAGAGGCTGAGGGAGCTGGGGGTGTGCAGCCTGCAGAAGAGGAGGCTCAGGGCAGAGCTCATTGCTGTCTGCAGCTCCCTGAAGGGAGGCTGTAGCCAGGTGGGGTTGGGCTCTGCTGCCAGGCAGCCAGGGACAGAAGAAGGGGACACAGCCTCAAGCTGTGGCAGGGCAGGTCTAGGCTGGATGTTAGGAGGAAGTTGTTGGCAGAGAGAGTGATTGGCATTGGAATGGGCTGCCCAGGGAGGTGGTGGAGATGCTGTGCCTGGAGGTGTTGAAGCCAAGCCTGGCTGGGGCACTTAGTGCCATGTTCTGGTTGCTTGGGCAGGGCTGGGTGCTAGGTTGGGCTGGCTGAGCTTGGAGCTCTCTTCCAACCTGCTTGATTCTATGATTCTATGATTCTTCCACCTGCCTCTGTGGATGGGGAAAGCCCTCAGAGATGGAGTCTGCTCAGTGCCACCATTCCTTCTCCTGAGCCATGCTCCTGCAGCCCATGATTAGGCTGGTAGGAAATGCCACATCAGAAACATTCCAACTACTGGAGAAAATGATTTGGGGAGTGGGAAAAGTTCAGACTTCAGTTGTTCTTTGTGGGTTTTGCATTTTTTCCTGGTGAGGTACAGGGCACTTGGAAGCCATCGTGGGCGATGTGGTCACAGCTCTCCACCAAAAGCAGAGCAGTTGCACATTGTTGAATGGTTATTAGCTGAGCTGCCACTGGGAAGGTCCTCTTGGCCTCCTCCAAGGGGGCTAAAGCAGGCATCCATGGGTTGCAGGAGCTCTTGTGTTAGTATGGATGCATGGCACTGCCACAACGTGCCCTGTCTCACGTCTGCTCAGCCCATCCCAGGCTCTGACCCTTCCTCCCCTCACCAGGCAGAGGAGGTGAAGTCCACACCTCGGTCAGGGGAAATGTTTTGCAAAGAGATGGGTTGAAGTTGTGGATTCTGAGCAGAGTCCAAACTGTCTCAGACTTCAATGCTTGCCTTCATTCCCCTCTTGTGTCAGCCCAACTGAAGAAGAAGTCTCTGCCAAAGGAAATCTGGACAGAAGCTTTGAATTCCAAGCTCTGAAGCTGGCAGTGTTTGTGTGAAGAAATATGACAAAATGGGNGAGAAAACAAAGGAAAGAGGGGGGGGGGGGGGGGGCAGATTTTTGTGGCCAATTATTTTTTTCTGCCTGGATGGGGCTTGTGTCATTCAGCTGTGCCAACACCAATACCACTTTGGGGAAGGATTTCTAATGGCATTTTGCTCTGCCTGTGCCACAAAGAGAGAGAAGCATCGCTTTAGAAAGGGCACCCAGTAATGCCAGCCCCTCAGCCTCACCCAAGGGGCATCCATCAAAACAGAAGCTGGACTAGAAGCAGCTGTGAGTCTCACCCTGAACCTGGAGTGCCCATCCTGCTGTCAAAGGAGGAGGCTTCAACCTTCCAAGTGTTGCTGAAGGGAGGCAGCCAAGAAACGTGGCAGTCTGCAGCAGTAATCTCCCTGCCCACGAAGATCTGCCACAGAGACAGCTGGTACCAGGGTGTGCCACCAGCAGCCCTTGGATGGGAATGTGTCCTGCAGTAGCAGTAACAGACTGCAGCAGTCCAGGCTGAGAGGTGATCTGCTGGGGAGCAGCCCTGTGGAGAGGGACCTGGGAGTGCTGGGGGAGAACATCCATGGCACAGCAATGTGCACTGGGGGCCAAGAGGGCCAAGGGGATCCTGGTGGGCATTAAGAACAGTGTGTCCAGCAGACCCAGGGAGGTTCTCCTCCTCCTCCACTCTGCCCTAGTGAGACCCCATCTTGAATACTGTGTTTAGTTTTGGGCTCCCCAGTTGAAGAGGGACAGGGATCTGCTGGAGAGAGCCCAAGGGAGGGCTATGAGGATGATGAGGGGACTGGAGCACTGCCTGGTGAGGAGAGGCTGAGGGCCCTGGGGCTGCTTAGTCTGGAGAAGAGAAGACTGAGAGGGGATTGAATCAAAGTTTATAAACATCTGAGGTGGAGGACAGGCTCTGCTCACTGCTGCCTGGGATAGGACAAGCAGCAATGGATGGAAGCTGCAGCACAGGAGGTTCCAGCTCAACACAAGGGGGAAGTTCTTGCCTGGAAGGGTCCCAGAGCCCTGGCACAGGCTGCCCAGAGAGGTTGTGGAGTCTCCTTCTGTGGAGCCTTTCCAGGCCTGTCTGGATGTGTTCCTGTGTGCCCTGAGCTCGATTGTGTGGTCCTGCTGTGACAGGGGAGTTGGACTGGATGCTCTCCTTGGGTCCCTTCCAACCCCTGACATCCTGTGATCCTGTGATCCTGTGATCCCAGCCTCTCTTCCTTGACCTCCCCAAACCTCCTCAGCCTGTGCAAGGAGTTCAGAGCTTCAACTCCCTCCACAGCCCAGGCAGGCTACATTCCCTGCAACTACCACAGCCTTATTGTCAGCCAAGCAACTTTCCACTGGGTGAGCGAAGTGCAGGAGATCTGATGACAGCTCCCTCACCTCACCTCACAAAGCAGGGGATGTAGAAGGAGACAAAACATCCCATTCCCTCTCCTCCCTTCTTCGAATGCATGTCACAGGCTGTGATCAGCTTCTGTGTACATGAACGAAGCCAGCAGGAGAAAATCAAACATCAAAAGGAGGAGGGAGGGGGGGAAAAGAAGTCAAAATCCACCCTAACAGGATATTGCCATCGACTGGAGCTGTGTGAGTGGAGATGAAATGCAAAACTGAGCTGCAGTTTGGCTGAGGGAAGTTAAAGATGCTGCTAACCCTTGAGCTGCCATGAAAGGGAGGAGGGCTGGGACATCCCATAGGGGACTGGAGGGCATGGCTGATGAGGAGAGGCTGAGGGCCCTGGGGCTGCTTAGTCTGCAGAAGAGAAGACTGAGAGGGGATTGGATAAATGTTGATAAGTATCTGAGGGCTGGCCAGGAATGGGGGGGACAGGCTCTGCTCACTGCTGCCTGGGATAGGACAAGGAGCAATGAGTGTAAGTTGCAGCACAGGAGGTTCTGCCTCAACACAAGGGGGAACTTCTCTACTGGAAGGTTCCCAGAGCACTGGCACAGGCTGCCCAGAGAGGGAGCTGGGGGTGTGCAGCCTGCAGAAGAGGAGGCTCAGGTCAGAGCTCATTGCTGTCTGCAGCTCCCTGAAGGGAGGCTGTAGGCAGGTGGGGTTGGGCTCTGCTGCCAGGCACCCAGGGACAGAACAAGGGGACACAGCCTCAAGCTGTGGCAGGGCAGGGCTAGGCTGGATGTTAGGAGGAAGTTGTTGGCAGAGAGAGTGATTGGCACTGGAATGGGCTGCCCAGGGAGGTGGTGGAGTCTTGGTGCCTGGAGGTGTTGCAGCCAAGCCTGGCTGGGGCACTTAGTGCCATGGTCTGGTTGATTGGGCAGGGCTGGGTGCTAGGTTGGGCTGGCTGAGCTTGGAGCTCTCTTCCAACCTGCTTGATTCTGTGATTCCATGATTCTATGGCTCCTTCTCTGGAGCCTTTCAAGGCCTGTCTGGATGTGTTCCTCTGTGATCTGTGTTAGTATTGTCCTGCTGTGGCAGGGGGGTTGGACTGGATGATCTCCTTAGGTCCCTTCCATCTCCTAACATCCTGTGAACCTGTGAGCCCAGGCTCCTTGCTCTTACACAGGCACCTGGGCTGTGATCCTCTCAGGAACCTGGATGGAGTTTGCCACCCAAATCCCTTGGAAAGTTAAACACATATTGCCATGGGCTCCTTGGAAATCACCACTGCTGCAGACCCAACACATCAAGGGGGGAGAAAAAGAGCTGCCTGCAGTTTTTGTTTGGCTTGCCATGATTTCCCCCTTGCCAGCACTGAATAAACTCCCAAGGCAGGTGGTGGATTCCTCTACATTAAAGAGTTTCAAGCCCTAGCTGGGATCATCTCACTTCAACTATACTCCTACTCTGAAAGGTTGGATTGGATGATCCTTGAGGTCTCTTCTATTACTCTGAAAGCTTGGATTAGATGATCCTTGAGGTCCCTTCCAATACCCTGAAAGCTTGGATTAGATGATCCCTGAGGTCCCTTCCAATACTCTGAAAGCTTGGATTAGATGATCCTTGAGGTCCCTTCCAATACCCTGAAAGCTTGGATTAGATGATCCTTGAGGTCCCTTCCAATACTCTGAAAGCTTGGATTAGATGATCCTTGAGGTCCCTTCCAATACTCTGAAAGCTTGGATTAGATGATCCTTGAGGTCCCTTCTATTACTCTGAAAGCTTGGATTAGATGATTTTTGAGGTCCCTTCCAATACTCTGAAAGCTTGGATTAGATGATCCTTGAGGTCCCTTCCATTACCCTGAAAGCTTGGATTAGATGATCCTTGAGGTCCCTTCCAATACTCTGAAAGCTTGGATTAGATGATCCTTGAGGTCCCTTCCAATACTCTGAAAGCTTGGATTAGATGATCCTTGAGGTCCCTTCCAATACTCTGAAAGCTTGGATTAGATGATCCTTGAGGTCCCTTCCAATACTCTGAAAGCTTGGATTAGATGATCCTTGAGGTCCCTTCCAACCTGGTATGCTATGAATCCATGGCAGGATCCTGCTCTAGGGATGAGGCAAACAAAACAATCCTGCCAAAGAAGAAAGAGAGTAAAGATGCAGGGCAAATTTTTTTCTGCCAGGTGTTTTCAGTTTGGGATGAGAAATTAAACAACAAGAACTAAAAGATGCTCCTGATGAAGAATTCCCAGCAGCACTAATGTCACAGCCTCTGACCTTTGGCCACCTCAGCCATAAAGCTCCTGCAGACAGCCTGAGGCATTCCCAGCACTGTGGTCTGGGCAGTAGTTCTGGATCAATCCACCCTTGCAGAAGGAAAGTTGGGAAATCAGGCCCCCCAAACCAGTGCTGAGGAGTCAAACCATTCAACTTCACTCCCACTGGCTTGGACATCCCAACTACAACCCCTACCCAAAGGCCATGCCCTAATGGGCCATGTGTATGCTCCTTTACACCCTTAGGAACCTCCATTTGCTTAGCACTTTCTTATTTGCCTGCTTTAAGAGCTGATCAGGTGTGGAGGTTGCACTAAGGATTGGCTTTTCCTGCCCATTTTTGTCTGCCAGAACAAAAGGATCTGTTCCTGGAGTGGAGGAACAGCAAAGCAGCTTGTGAAGGCAGACTGCAATCCCATCCATTTGAAGTCATTTCCAGCTCTGCAGCAGCCTCAACTAGCTTAGGAAGCTGCCAGTGCAGAAGGGATCTTTGTCTTGCTGCCTGCAGAAGCATCTTCTTGACTTGATCAGTGGCATCACCACTGGAAGCTGTTGGTTAAGTAGCAGGAAGTGAGGGCAGCTGCCCCAGTTCCAAGTTTGGTCTAGGATTTGGGATGGAAGCCTGGCTGGCTGCTGGAGGAACCCCTTTGCCTCAGAAGAGATCCCTCCCACAGGCTTCTGTGCCATGAGTGCATGAGGGAGAGATGCCCAAGACCTGTTCTCTGTTGGACATCACTTCAGGGGCCCTCAGCCGTGCTGGAAGGAAGCAGAATGAGTCCATGCTGAGGTATCCAGGAGCGTGGCAGGGTGAGCAGGTCCCATCCTGGGCACAGACAGGCACATCCCCAGCAGGACCTGGGTCTGCCTCTCAATTCCTCTGCTCTGATGGGGCCAATTGCTAACCAGCACCATTTGCTTGGCCTGAGCTGACCCAGCTGGTACCTGGAGGCGATGAAGAGGCCACGAAAGCAAAGGGTTTGTTATTTAATGTGTTTCAGCCCCTGAGCAGTGCACCCAGCAGCTGGCCCATGGTCTGGTGGCAGCCAGGAGGAGAAAGGGCATTTTGCATCATCACTCTGCTGCCACTCAGCATCTCCTGGTGGTGAACCCCCCAGAGAACCCAAGAATTGAAGCTCTGGTCCCTGTGCTGTGTGCTTCAGGGTTTGCTGTTGCTAAGCTTCAGGGGTTTTTAGCTGGCTTTTCATCTCCTGTTTTACACAAACAGCCTTCCTTAGTCCCTGTTGCAGCAGGGTTAGGGTAGTGCTGCTTAGCTGCAGGTTATCCTGCACACAAGCTCAGGCTGAAAGCAATTCCCACCCCTGGGATGCTGCAGACCTGGGTGACAGCAAGCACAGCAGTTGGGTTTGCACTTGAACTTCACTTGAGACAGACCTTTGAGGGCAAACTGTGCAAGCAGGGGCAGAGAGGAGGCTGTGGGTGCTGATCTCTGAGTAGGCTTGAGCAAAGGGTGAGTTGTCAGACCAGCTCTGCCCTTTGGACCCAGGTTCCTGGCCATGTGGTATATGACAGAGGTGATGACAAAGGACATATGGAGCTGTGTGTTTCAACATACATTTTCAAAGAGCTATTTCAGACATTCCTCTGCCTCCAGTAATGCCTTGGAAAGGATCCAGGCTTGGGGATGTTGCTATAAACACATCATCTTGTGCTGCTCTTCATCTACTTTCGCTGGGGGGCTGAAGGATAGAGTGCTTGGGTGTTTCCCTCTCTTGCTGTGGAGACCTTGGATGGTGCTGAAGATCTTCACTGTGATATGGGTCAAGAACTGGCTGAAGGGTTGGGCCCAGAGGGTGGTGGTGAATGGTGCCACATCCAGCTGGCAGCTGTCACCAGTGGTGTGCCCCAAGGATCAGTGCTGGGCCCAGTCCTGCTCAGTATCTTTACTGATGATCTGGAGCAGGGGATTGAGTCCAGCATCAGTGAGTTTGCAGATGACACCAAGCTAGGAGCAGCTGTGGAGCTGGTGGAGGGTAGGAGAGCCCTGCAGAGGGACCTGGCCAGGCTGGATGGGTGGGCAGAGGCCAAGGGGATGAGATTGAAGGCCAAGTGCAGGGTTCTACACTTTGGCCACAACAACCCCAAGCAGCACTACAGGCTGGGGACAGAGTGGCTGGAGAGCAGCCAGGCAGAGAGGGAGCTGGGGGTGCTGGGAGAGAGGAGCTGGAGAGGAGGCAGCAGTGCCCAGGTGGGCAGCAGAGCCAATGGCATCCTGGGCTGGCTCAGGAGCAGTGTGGGCAGCAGGACAAGGGAGGTTCTTCTGCCCCTGTGCTCAGCACTGCTCAGGACACCCCTGGAGTGCTGTGTCCAGTTCTGGGCTCCTGAATTGCAGAGAGATGTTGAGGTGCTGGAAGGTGTTGAGAGAAGGGCAGCAAGGCTGGGGAGGGGCCTGGAGCACAGCCCTGTGAGGAGAGGCTGAGGGAGCTGGGGGTGTGCAGCCTGCAGAAGAGGAGGCTCAGGGCAGAGCTCATTGCTGTCTGCAGCTCCCTGCAGGGAGGCTGTAGCCAGGTGGGGTTGGGCTCTGCTGCCAGGCAGCCAGGGACAGAAGAAGGGGACACAGCCTCAAGCTGTGCCAGGGCAGGTCTAGGCTGGATGTTAGGAGGAAGTTGTTGTCAGAGAGAGTGATTGGCATTGGAATGGGCTGCCCAGGGAGGTGGTGGAGTGGCTGTGCCTGGAGGTGTTGAAGCCAAGCCTGGCTGGGGAACTTAGTGCCATGGTCTGGTTGGTTGGGCAGGGCTGGGTGCTAGGTTGGGCTGGCTGAGCTTGGAGCTCCCTTCCAGCCTGCCTGATTCCATGATCTTCCTGGTCCACTGAAGCTCAATCTTCCACTCTCACCCAGCTCCCAAGGCAGACAAGTCCACGTCAGAACACCTCCCACTCTGTCACGTTCCATATAGTCTGTGCCTGCAGGAGATGATTTCCTAGAAGCAGCCTTCTCTTTCTCCAGCTATGAAAACATTCCCAGTACATCCTGGATGTGGAGCTGATTAGACACAGCACAGCCCCACCTCCACATCAGCTTTTTTGGGTGGTTTTCTGTAGCTTTGGATTCGTTTGAATTGTTACTAGAGAGAGAGAGGGAGAGAAAGAGAGAGAGGTGACAACTTCCTCACAAAGCTTTTCTTTTCCAACCAGAAAATCCAGGTTGTGAAACACTGGAGGGCTGTGAAAAATGTGCATTGAAGCTACCATCATTTAGGGAAGGGGAAAAAAATAATAGAAAAGATAAATATTTGAAGTTATTTTGACTCAGAAAGATGCTAGAAACACATTGGAGGTCTTTATTTCCATAGGACAGACCTCTGCTTTTCTTCTTTCCCCACAGAAGCAGCAAACAGAGCTGTTGAGAGCTGCTGGAAACATCAACTCTTGTTAGATTGGGGGTTTTGTACTGGGAAAAGAGCAAATAGTTTAAAGCTTGGACTCAGCCCTTGATGCTTTGCTCAAATCCAGGGCAAGATGCATTCCACTTGGGGTGGAACTCACAGCAAAGTTCAGTTGCTTTGCCCCAGACAGCCAAAATAGCCAAATGAATGTTGATTTCTACAGCCTGATGTTCAAATCCTTCCTTAAGTGAGCCAGAGACTACCAGAGCTGTTTATCTGCCACAGCAGAGCAGCTCCAGTGTTTAGTTGTTATAGTGGGAGATGACCTGAGAAAGGTTTCCTTGCTTAGGACAGGCAGGGATCAGCCTCCTGGGCCCAGCAGCTTGGGGATAGGATAGAATGGAATGGAATGGAATGGAATGGAATGGAATGGAATAGAATAGAATAGAATAGAATAGAATAGAATAGAATAGAATAGAATAGAATAGAATAGAATAGAATAGAATACAATACAGTACAATACAAAACAATGCAATACAATACAATACAATACAATCAACCAGGTTGGAAGAGACCTCCAAGATCATCCAGAACCTCTGTGCTGAAATTCAGCATTCAGCAGGAAACCCACTTGAAAATTATTACTGTGATGATAGAATCATGGAATCATGGAATCATAGACTGATAGAATCAGTCAGGGTTGGAAGGGACCACAAGGAGCAGCCAGTTCCAACCCCCCTGCCATGCCCAGGGACACCCTACCCTAGAGCAGGCTGCACACAGCCTCAGCCAGCCTGGCCTGAAACACCTCCAGCCATGGGGCCTCAACCACCTCCCTGGGCAACCCATTCCAGCCTCTCACCACTCTCCTGCTCAACAACTTCCTCCTCACCTCCAGCCTCACTCTCCCCATCTCCAGCTTTGCTCCATTCCCCCCCAGTCCTGGCACTCCCTCACAGCCTCAAAAGTCCCTCCCCAGCTTTTTTGTAGCCCACTTCAGATCCTGGCAGGCCACAAGAAGGTCACCTGGGAGTGACCTGATGAGAGGACTGGAGGACATGGCTTATGAGGAGAGGCTGAGGGACCTGGGACTTTTTAGTCTGGAGAAGACTGAGAGGGGATTGCATAAATGTCTATAAACACCTGAAGGCTGCCCAGGAGGTGGGGGACAGGCTCTGCTCACTGCTGCCTGGCATAGGACAAGCAGCAATGGATGGAAGCTGCAGCACAGGAGGTTCCAGCTCAACACAAGTGGGAACTTCTCTACTGGAAGGGTCCCAGAGCCCTGGCACAGGCTGCCCAGAGAGGTTGTGAAGTCTCCTTCTGTGGAGCCTTTCCAGGCCTGTCTGGATGTGTTCCTGTGTGCCCTGAGCTAGATTGGATGGTCCTGCTGTGGCAGGGGGGTTGGACTGGATGCTCTCCTTGGGTCCCTTCCAACCCCTAACACCCTGTGAGCCTGTGATGTTCCCTGTGGTCCCTTCCAACCCTGACTGATTCTATGATTCTGTGACTCTATCTCCAGGTTTATTCTAACTGCTAATTGGAGGCTGAGAGCTCTCTGGTTGAAGGAAGAAGGCACAAACCCAAGGTGCACCACTACCTCCAGCTGCCAGAAAGCACTGGGCAATGAGGACTGGGCTCCCAGTTTAATTTATGTGGTGAGAATCCCTCACTGCACACTGCCTCTGTTTCCAGAGGTTGTTAACAGAGCTGGAGGCTCCTTCCATCTGCTCTGCTGGAAAGCAGCTGTAAATCAAACCTGCTTCTGGGATGACTGCAAAACCCCCACAAAACTTGACTCACAGCCTGAAAAATGTGCTTGTGGAATGGTGCTTGCATCATGTAGGTGCTGCAAAGGAACTGGGGAACCTCCTCTCCCTTCTGCTGCTCTTCCCTGCAGCACAGTGCTGCATGTTTGCTCCCCGAGGGGTTGCAGGAGGTTGGAAGTGCTTCGGCAGGGCTTTGTGCTGCTCCTCTCCAGCTCTGCTTTCATTGCTGCTTAGGGTCGCTGGAGTTGGGATTAAAGAGGTTAGCTGCAGCTCCAGAGCTCTGTTGTGGCAGTGGAGGGCAAAAGGGAAGGGGAAGGGGAAGGGGAAAGGAGAGGAAGGGGAAAAGAGAGGAAGGGGAAGGGGAAAGGAAAAGGAGAGGAAGGGGAAAAGAGGGGAAGGGGAAGGGGAGGGGGAAAAGAGGGTAAGGGAACACTAGAGGACACAAAAGGAGGAGAGGAGAGGAGAGGAGAGGAGAGGAGAGGAGAGGAGAGGAGAGGAGAGGAGAGGAGAGGAGAGGAGAGGAGAGGAGAGGAGAGGAGAGGAGAGGAGAGGAGAGGAGAGGAGAGGAGAGGAGAGGAGAGGAGAGGAGAGGAGAGGAGAGGAGAGGAGAGGAGAGGAGAGGAGAGGAGAGGAGAGGAGAGGAGAGGAGAGGAGAGGAGAGGAGAGGAGAGGAGAGGAGAGGAGAGGAGAGGAGAGGAGAGGAGAGGAGAGGAGAGGAGAGGAGAGGAGAGGAGAGGAGAGGGGGGGGGGGGGGGGGAGGAGAAGGAGAAGGAGAAGGAGAAGGGGAAGGGAGGTGAGGGGAGGAGAGGCAGATCTGGAGGCTGGTTCATGGCAACTTGGCCTTCACTTTCAGTGTGCCAGAGGAAATTCCCTGTGGATAGCTGACAGCAGAGTTTGCTCAGGGGGGAGCCATGGATCTGGGCAGGGAAAAGAAGTTCCTGACTGCCCATCAAATACAGGGAAAAGAGCATGGACTGTGAAAGCAAACCTGTCCACTGGAGATGGGCATGGACCAGCCAGCTGCTGGCCAGAGGCTGGGGATGGGCACCTGGGTGCTGATCTGAGGGCTTGGTGTGGAGCATGTCCTGGTGTCCTGACATCCTGGTGGAGCCCCTGGGTCCATGCAAGGTCTGGTGCTGTGCTTGGAAACGTAGCCATTGTCATCTGGCATGGCTGGCTCCAGTCCCATGGCTTCTCCATGGCTGCAGCCATCTTGCACCATCCTCCAGCTTCTTTATGATGTGGAACCAGTAACGAGGAGGAGGGGGGGGGGGGGGAAGGCAAAGCAAAGCAGCTCTGTTCTCTGTGACCCTCCTCTGGCCTCTGCTTAGGATAAAAAAAAACCCCTCTTGGCACCCCTAAGGATCAGGTCTTTGACTGAATGGCCTTTTAATTCAGGAGATATTAAAGCAGCATGTTCTGCATCAGCCTTCTCAGCACTGAAAGGGCAAGAGGAGGCTCACAAGAACCTCTCCAGCTTCAGAATCACAACCTGTGCCCCAGATGCCATCAGGACATCTTTGTCAGGCAGGCCAGGCGATTGCAAAGAGGGCAAGGGGGGTGGGGAAGCTAATTGAAACCATTGTGTTATGAAAAGCAAATGTCCTACAGCTTCTGCATCTTCCCATAGATGGCAACGCACACTGCAAACAAGGAATAACAATGCTATGTCCCTCGGCAGGCAGAGATCAAAGGAGCTCCTGGAAAGAGGAGCACACTTGTCCCCTGAGTGCATCTGGGCTGCAGACAGCCTCTGGATGAGCTGACTGTGTTGGTTCTCAAGGCAGAGGAATGCAGACTGGATGCTTTGAAAAGGGCAAGGGCTGGTGGAGGGAGGAAAAGGCTCTGTGTGAATCTCAACGTGGGGTTTGTGGCCATAGAATCGTGGAATCCTTTGGGAGAGAATCAATCATAGAATCAAGCAGGTTGGAAGAGAGCTCCAAGCTCAGCCAGCCCAACCTAGCACCCAGCCCTGCCCAACCAACCAGACCATGGCACTAAGTGCCCCAGCCAGGATTGGCTTCAACACCTCCAGGCACAGCCACTCCACCACCTCCCTGGGCAGCCCATTCCAATGCCAATCACTCTCTCTGACAACAACTTCCTCCTAACATCCAGCCTAGACCTGCCCTGCCACAGCTTGAAGCTGTGTCCCCTTGTTCTGTTGCTGCTTGCCTGGCAGCAGAGCCCAACCCCACCTGGACCTTTAAGATCACAGAATCACAGAACCATGCAGGTTGGCAAAGCCCTTCAGGAGCACCAGGTCCAACCTAGAATCCTACTCTACAAGACTCACCTTAAACCATCTCTCTAAGCACCACATCCAAACCACCCTTAAACACATCCAGGATCATTGAGTCCAGCCATCAACCCAGCACTGCCAGGTCACCAAGATACCATGGCCCTCAGCACCACATCTCTGTGACTTTGAAATCTCTTTGAGGATGGAAACTTCACCTCTGCCCTGAGCAGCCTGGGCCAGGGCTTGACAACTCTTTGGGAGAAGAAATTANGCACAGAAGCACAGAATGTGATCAAAGATCACATTCTGTGCTTCTGTGCTCCACAACCTCCCTGGAGGTGTTCAGGACCAGCTTGGATGAGGCCTTGAGCAACCTGCTCTAGTGGGAGATGTCCCTGCCTATGGCAGGGGGGGTTGGAACTGGCTGATCTTTGAGGTCCCTTCCAACCTAAACCATTCAATGATTCATTCTGTAGCTGTATGATCTTAGCAGAACTCCATCCCTTCACCCAGACCATGGCCTCTGAGGTAGTTGTGCCCCCTACTTGCTTTCAGCTTGGATTTGAACTGGAGTTGGGGAATGCAGTGAAGCTTTCTCTGCAGCTAGGGAGATGCTGTCCAGATGAATCAGAATCATCCCAGCCCTGCAAGAGAAGTAAAAAAAGCAGAAGGCATTTCCCTCCTGGGATTGCCCTGACATGTTCCTCTGCAGAACATCTGCTCCTGCACACCCAGCTGCTGCTGCTGCTGCTGGGGCTGGTGCTCACCTTCCCTGCTCCCAGTGCTCCTGCCTGACCCAGCAGCTCGCCACGTCCAAGAATCACTCAGCAATGGCTTTTGACACTGAACCAGGGAGACATCTCCTCAGTTTACAACTGATCACTGTTTCTACAGGAAGGGAAACAGCAAAGCTGGACAATGATATGGTCTGAAGGCTTTGGGGTGACCTTAGAATGGCCTTCCAGTACCTGAAGGGTAGCCTATAAGGAAGCTGGAAAGGGACTTTTGGCAAGGGCTTGCAGTGAAAGGAGGAGAAGGAATGGATTGAAGCTTGTGGAGGGCAGATTTAGCCTGGAGAAGAGGAAGAAATTGGGAGTTGGATCTAGATGATCTTCCAACCCTGACTGATTCTGTGATACTGTGGTTCTTTGATTCTATGATTCTATGGTTCTATGGTTCTCTGGTTCTGTGGCTCTCTGATTCTATGGTTCTATCAGTCTATGGTTCTATGATTCTGTGATTCTCTGGTTCTCTGGTTCTGTGGCTCTCTGATTCTATGGTTCTATCAGTCTATGGTTCTATGATTCTGTGATTCTCTGGTTCTCTGGTTCTGTGGCTCTCTGATTCTATGGTTCTATGGTTCTGTGGCTCCCTGGTTCTATGACTCTATGGCTCCATGGTTCTATGATTCTATGGCTCCATGGTTCTATCATTCTATAGTTATATGATTCTGTGATTCTATGGTTCTATGGCTCTATGATTCTATGGTTCTATGGTTCCATGGTTCTATGGTTCCATGATTCTATGGTTCTATGGTTCTCTGGTTCTGTGGCTCTATGATTCTATGGTTCTATGGTTC
>WAAF01009020.1:23267-42126 GCA_013400475.1 Tricholaema leucomelas | reverse complement strand
TTCTATGGTTCCATGGCTCTATGATTCTATAGCTCTATGGTTCTGTGATTCTATGGCTCTATGATTCTATGGTTCCATGACTCTATGATTGTATAGCTCTATGGTTCTGTGATTCTATGGTTCCATGGCTCTATGGTTCTATAGCTCTATGGTTCTGTGATTCTATGGCTCTATGATTCTATGGTTCCATGGCTCTATGGTTCTATAGCTCTATGGTTCTATGGTTCCATGATTCTGTGCTTCTATGGTTCTAAGAAGTTCTTTCCAGTGAGGATGGTGAGACACTGGCACAGGTTGCCTAGGGAGGTTGTGGATACCTCCTCTCTGAAGGTCTTCAAGACCAGGTTGGATGAAGGCTTGACCAACCTGGTCAAGTGGGAGGTGTCTCTACCCACGGCACAGGGTTGGAACTGGATGATCTTTAAGGTCCCTTCCAACCCAAACCATTCCATGAATCTCTGGATCTCGCTGCGCTCCTAAAGGGATGGAGCTGATTTCTCCTCCCAGAAAGGCAGAGAACCACCAGTGGTAGCTGCAAATGAAGCTTAGACAACCTGAGGCCTCTTTCCCTGCTGTAACCATGGGATCAGCCATGCCCAGCACAGGACAAATTAACAACATGTACCTAATTAGTGTAAATTAGAAACAGAATATGGAAGGCAAAGGAGAGATCCGTTCCTCTGCTGCGATTTGGCCGTGCTCTGGCTGCCTCCAAGGACACCTCTGTCCTTTGCTCAGGAAGAGATTTCTGAGGGTATAAGGGGTGGGTTTGGCTGCTTTTGGAAGGCATTTGCTTGCACCAGATGGTCAGTAGATAGTTCTCCTTTCTCCTGGGAGGATGCCCTGTGAATCACCTCGCAGGGCTTTATTGCTTTCTTCTGCCTCCCCTGGCAAATCTCTGAGTGCAAAAAAACTCTCTTGATTTGTTTGTATCTCTAATGAGGCATTGGGAAACATCTGCCAGCAGCTTGGCTTTTTCCAACCAGACCAGAAACCCCCACGTTCATCTAGGGGTGTTTTCAGACAGCCATTAAAAAGCACAGCCCAGCTTCTCTCCTCCACACCTCGAGGAGCCTCTGGAAATTCAGGCTCATTGAAAGCAGAGCTTTGCTCCTCTGCCTCTTCATCAAGCCCAGGACAACACAACGAGAGCAAAGGCTCATTAAATGCAAGCCATTGAGTGGATGGTTTTGCTAAACAATTTATGAGGTATTGGAAAATTCAAGCTTGTTTCATCAGCTGCAGCTGAAATGCTTCAGTACAGATGGACAGAGCCCAGATGGCAACCTTGACTGTGGAATTTGTCTCTGCTCTGGACCATATGCTGCTCAGAAGTGGAAAAGGATGCAGAGCTTGCTTTGAAGCTGGGGGCTGTGGTGCTCCACTGGTGCCACATGGAGACTCAGAATGTCTCATCTGCATCTGACCCACCTGTGAACTGAGTGGTGGTGACATGGCAGGGATGTGGTGCTGGCAGAGCCAGCGCTGTGCACTTGTGGAGATATCACAGTCATAGAATCAAGCAGGTTGGAAGGGAGCTCCAAGCTCAGCCAGCCCAACCTAGCACCCAGCCCTGCCCAACCAACCAGACCATGGCACTAAGTGCCCCAGCCAGGATTGGCTTCAACACCTCCAGGCACAGAGACTCCACCACCTCCCTGGGCAGCCCATTCCAATGCCAATCACTCTCTCTGACAACAACTTCCTCCTAACATCCAGCCTATACTTCCCCTGGCACAAATTGAGACTGTGTCCCCAGACCATGGCACTAAGTGCCCCATCCAGTCTGTTCTTGAACACCTCCAGGGAAGGCAACTCCACCACCATCCTTCCAGGCAGCAAGGGGTGGCCCAGAGGGCCATGAACATTCTTGTTGGGACTTTGTGATGCCATTACTGGAGTGAGTCCAGTGGAGGCTGCAAAGCTGTTGAGGGGCCTGGAGCATCTATGTGAGGAGGAAAGGTTGAGAGCCCCCTGGGAGTCTGCAGAAGAGAGCATCCAGAGGGGAGCTGAGCAATGCTCAGCAAGAGCTAAAGGGTAAGGGGCAAGAGGATGAGGTCAGGCTCTTGTCAGTGGTGCCCAGTGGCAGAACAAGGAGCAATGGGCACAAACTGGAACCCAGCAGGAGAAACTTCCTTGGTGTGAGGGTGCTGGAGGCCTGGAGCAGGCTGTCCAGAGAGGTTGTGGGGTCTCCAACCCCACTTGGTCATTGTGATCCTGGGCAAGCTGCTGTGGGTGCCCTGCTTTAGCAGGAGGGGTTGGACTGGGTGATCTCCAGAGATCTTTTCCTGAGGGGAGACTTCATTGCTCTCTACACCTCCCAGAAAGCAGCCAGGTGGGTGTTAGTCTCTTCTCACATCTATGTACCTTTGCTCTTGGCCATGGGGTGCAACTCATAGCAAACCCCAGGAAACCTTCCCCACCAGCACCATTTCCATCACACTGCTGTCCTTGCAGAGAGCAGAGCAGGACAACCTGGTGGCCTCCATCCCACCCTGAGCCACCATTCCTTGAGCACCAACTCCCTTCCCTGAGCCAGGACAGGACAAGACCTTCAGAGAGCCCTGGGCAGTACTCATGTTTCAGAGACACATGTTTTAAAGGCAGCAGATGTTGGGGAATGCCCTTTGCCAATTCTCTTTGGTTTAACCACTGCTCTGGGAGCCTTTTCCTTCTTCATTACCTCTGAAGGCAGGAGCTCAGTGGCAGCCTTCACAGAGATGCAGTTTGCTGAGCCTCCCAAGCAGTTCACTGCAGTTTTTCATCCATCCCTCTCAACTCCACAACTTTTGATTTCCACTTCCCAGCCCTCTGGCATCACCACGGGCACTTGGAGCTGGGCAGTGAGCTGGATCATTCCCTTCCCACTAGATCCTTCCCCCTTCACTTTGCCATCCTCCATCTCCCTTCTTTGGCATGGCTCTGAGGCAGGAGGAGGGAGGCATTTTTACTGCACACACAGCTCTCTGTAACTTCTCCCTTAGCATTTGTTTTTCCTAGATAGCCACACATTCATCCCCAGCCACTTCCCCAGCCAGGGATGTTAATTTGGCATCATCTGTGGAAACTTTTAGACATCTGATCAGAATCAGTACAAGCTTCTGGCAGTTGCTTGCCAGCTGAAAGCAAAAGAAAAGGGCCAATATTAGAAGAGGGGAGGGGGAGAGGAGTGAAGCTTTTTCCTTCCTGCACATGAGTCCTGCAAGCATAAAGAGTTAAAAATGTCATGAACTCTGGTTTGAAACTTCTGCTGGACCAATAAAGTGTGGAGGTGAAAGAGTCAAACCCAAGCAATGAAACACAAACTTTGGGGGCTTTGTTTTACTTTTCTCCCTCCTCTCCTTTGAGTGGCCTGAGAGATCCAAGCTTTACAGAGCTGCCTCTCAAGCTGCAGGGCTGATTCTCTGCATGCAACTTGTGTTTGCTTTGGGCCTGCCTCAATGTTCCCTTCATAGAATCATAGAATCAAGCAGGTTGGAAGGGAGCTCCAAGCTCAGCCAGCCCAACCTAGCACCCAGCCCTGCCCAACCAACCAGACCATGGCACTAAGTGCCCCAGCCAGGCTTGGCTTCAACACCTCCAGGCACCAAGACTCCACCACCTCCCTGGGCAGCCCATTCCAATGCCAATCACTCTCTCTGACAACAACTTCCTCCTAACATCCAGCCTAGACCTGCCCTGGCACAGCTTGAGGCTGTGTCCCTTATTCTGTTGCTGGCTGCCTGGCAGCAGAGCCCAACCCCACCTGGCTACAACCTCCCTTCAGGGAGCTGCAGACAGCAATGAGCTCTGCCCTGAGCCTCCTCTTCTGCAGGCTGCACACCCCCAGCTCCCTCAGCCTCTCCTCATAGGGCTGTGCTCCAGGCCCCTCCCCAGCCTTGCTGCCCTTCTCTCAACACCTTCCAGCACCTCAACATCTCTCTGCAATGGAGGAGCCCAGAACTGGACACAGCACTCCAGGTGTGTCCTGAGCAGTGCTGAGCACAGGGGCAGAAGAACCTCCCTTGTCCTGTTGGCAATCATGTCCTGGTGATGGGCTGGAATGGTGCTTTTTCTCCATCCCTTCCCTCCCCATCAACACTGCATGAGCTGCAGGATGCTCAGTTGTCACTGCAGAGGATGCTTCCAGGAGGCTCCAAGTATGCAGCATTACCCTGTCCAGATGCCATCAGCTGAGGGGTTGGCAGCTGCTCTTCAACAGCGACTGCCATACAGGGATCCAAAAGAGAGGAGATGAAAAGCTCTGAGTTGGCCCTTACTGAACATCTTTGGGGTTAGTCTAGACCAGGCACCTAAAAAGCAGGGCTGGGATCATCATGGAATGGTTTGGGTTGGAAGGGACCTTTCAAAATCACACAGAACCATGCAGGTTGGCAAAGCTCCTCAGCAGCACCAAGGCCAACCTAGAACCCTGCTCTACAAGAGTCACCTTAAACCACAGCCCTAAGCACCACTTCCAAACCACCCTGAAACACAGCCAGGCTGGGGGACTCCAGCACCTCCCTGGACAGCTCATTCCAGTCCCTGACCACTCTCTGCATGAAAAACTTCTTCCTAATGTCCAATCTGAACCTCCCCAGCCTCAGCTTGAGGCCATTCCCCCTTCTTCTGTCTCCAACTCCCTGTGAACAGAGCCCAGAAGCAGCCTCTCCACAGTGTCCCTTCAGGTAGCTGTAAACAGCAACGAGGTCTCCCCTCAGCCTCCTCTTCCTCACACTACCCATCCCCAGCTCCTTCAGTCACTCATAAGATTTATTCTCCAGGCCCTTCACAGCTTCCTTGCCCTCTTCTGGACCCACTCCAGCCCCTACACATCTCCCTGGTGTTGTGATGCCCAAAACTGAAGTCAACCCTCAAGGTGTGACCTCACCAAAGCCGAGTCCAAGCTTGCTGACCCTCTGAGCTCTCTCTTTCCTTGTTATTACTTCTTTCTCCTAGGGCTTTGGCAGGTCCAGCATTGCAGGTGCAAAGCTGAGAGGAACTCTTGCTGCTAAGAGCCCAGGAGCTTTGCAGGTGGGATCTGAGTGCTTCACTTCCAGGATCACAGCAGATGAACAGGCCAAAAAAAAAAGCAGAGTGCTCCCCAAATCCCCAGCAAATGCTCCAGGGATCTCCAGAGCCTGATGCTCTCCTGCAGCAGCTGCTGTGGTCAGGGAGCAAAGCCTGGCCCTGTCCCTCACCCTCTCACACTCCCCCCTCCCCCAATCTGCCTGAGCCTTCCCTCCAGGGCATGTGTCAAAAAGCCACCTTCATTTTCCTGACATGCTTTTCCTGCTGCCAGGGCTAAATTAACACTAAATGAGACCCAGATTCCTCTGTAATTAAGGGCCCCTGCTCCACATCAGCCTGTTCCTGAAGATCTTCCTCTAGCACAGGGGAGTTTGCCTGTTGCTTCTCCTTCACCTCATCCAACCCCAACGCTTCCAGCTCCCTCCTCTTCTTTACATCTCCTGTTCCCCTGGGCTCCAGCTTCATGTTCTCCTCTGCACTGGCAGCAAGTGCTGTGAGCACAGAGGGCTGAGGAGGTTGCCTGTTGTTTGTCCTGAGGACAGGGCACATGTTTTTGGTAGCACCATGGAATTGGTTTGGCTGGAAAAGCCCTCTGAGGTCATCCAGTCCAACCATCAACCCAACACCACCATGGCCACTAAACCATGTCCCCAAGTGCCATGGCCACACATAGAATGATAGAATCAACCAGGATGGAAGAGAGCTCCAAGCTCAGCCAGCCCAACCTAGCACCCAGCCCTGCCCAACCAACCAGACCATGGCACTAAGTGCCCCAGCCAGGCTTGGCTTCAACACCTCCAGGCACCAAGACTCCACCACCTCCCTGGGCAGCCCATTCCAATGCCAATCACTCTCTCTGACAACAACTTCCTCCTAACATCCAGCCTAGACCTGCCCTGCCACAGCTTGAGGCTGTGTCCCCTTGTTCTGTTGCTGCTTGCCTGGCAGCAGAGCCCAACCCCACCTGGCTACAGCCTCCCTGCAGGGAGCTGCAGACAGCAATGAGCTCTGCCCTGAGCCTCCTCTTCTGCAGGCTGCACACCCCCAGCTCCCTCAGCCTCTCCTCACAGGGCTGTGCTCCAGGCCCCTCCCCAGCCTTGCTGCCCTTCTCTCAACACCTTCCAGCACCTCAACATCTCTCTTGAATTCAGGAGCCCAGAACTGGACACAGCACTCAAGCTGTGCCCTGAGCAGTGCTGAGCACAGGGGCAGAAGAACCTCCCTTGTCCTGCTGCCCACACTGCTCCTGAGCCAGCCCAGGATGCCATTGGCTCTGCTGCCCACCTGGGCACACTGCTGGCTGGTTAAGTGGCTAACCAGAGATGCTGTTAATGAGTTATCCTATTAATGAGCTTTTCCCCCCCCAACCACCCTATTAATGAGCCTTTTAATTAGTATCTTTTTTTTTGCTAAGCAATTGCTACAATGTCAGATCCACCTGGGAGATGCTAATGAAGTGGAAGCAGGATGGTGCAAAGCTGCACACTGCTGCTAACACCTTCTGACAGGCTGCATGAGGAGGAGCAGTGACAGCCCTGGACAGGCACCTACCTGCTGGGGGTTGCCCAGTTTCCTCCTCCACAACACACCTGCCCAGCAGCCCCTCTGCCTGCCAACCTGCCAGCTCCCAGGCAGCTGCCTGCTGCCTGCCTTGCTTCTGAATTCACATCACCCACCTGGAAAGACATTGTGCAGATGAGTGGAGTCGTTTGAGCTGCAGAAGAGGATGCATTTTACCTGCTCCAGGCAGAGGCCAGGTGAAGGCACAGGAAGATCTGCAGAGGGAATGCTTTGCTCAGCAGGATTAGGTTGAAGTTTTGTGCTCATGAGGCTCTTTCAGGCTCTGCTTGAAGCCTCTTTTGCATCAGGACAGCCTCAGGTTACACCAGGGGAGATTTTGATTGGATATTAGAAGTTTCTTCACTGATGGAGAAACTTCTTCACTGATGGAGAAACTTCTTCACTGATGGAGAAACCTCTTCACTGATGGAGAAACTTCTTCACTGATGGAGAAACCTCTTCACTGATGAATAAACTTCTTCACTGAAAGGGTTCTCAAAGACTGGAACAGGCTGCCCAGGGAGGTGACTGCATCCTTATCCCTGGAGGCATTTAAAAGGCACTGGTGCTGAGGGCCATGGTTTAGCACCAGGCTTGGCAGAGTCAGAGAATGGTTGGACAGGATGATCTCAAAGGGATCTTCCAACCAAGATGTGGCCATCACTCTGCTGCTGTTGATGCCTTTTATCTTCTGCATCCCTCAGCAGAGCTCACAAGTGATGCTTTGTGCCAAATCTGGGAGAACAATAAAAGACCTGTGCCCTAACACATGAATCAAAGAGAGAGAGAGAGAGAGAGAGAGGAGAGGGAGAGAGAGAAAGAGAGAGAATGAGGAGAGAGAGAGAAAGAGAGAGACAGAGAGAGAAAGAGAATGAGGAGAGAGGGAAAGAGAAAGAGAAAGAGAGAAAGTGGAGAGAGGGACAAAGAGAGAAGGAGAGAAAGAGAGAGAGGAGAGAGACAGAGAGAGAAAGAGTGAGAAAGAGGAAAGAGAAAGAGAGAGAGGAGAGAGACAGAGACAGAAAGAAAGAGAGACAGAGAGAAAGAGGAGAGAGACAAAGAGAGAGAAAGAGAGAGAAAGAGAGAGAAAGAGGAGAGAGAGAAAGAGAGACAGAGACAGAAAGAAGAGAGAGAGATAGAAACAACGAGAGAGGGAGACAGGGAAGAGAGAGACAGAGAGAGAGAAAGAGGATAGAGACAAAGAGAGAGAGAGAGAAAGGAGAGAGAGAGAGACAGAGAGAGAGAGAGAGAGAGGAAGGGAAAGAGGGAGAGAGGGAAAGAGGGAGAGAGGGAGAGAAAGAACGAGAAAGAAAGAGAAACAGAGAGAGAAACAAAGAGAGAGCAAGAGAGCAAGAGAGAGAGAGAAAGAAAGAAAGAAAGAGAGAGAGAAAGAAAGGAAGAAAGAAAGGAAGAAAGAAAGGAAGAAAGAAAGGAAGAAAGAAAGGAAGAAAGAAAGAAAGAAAGGAAGAAAGAAAGAAAGAAAGAAAGAAAGAAAGAAAGAAAGAAAGAAAGAAAGAAAGAAAGAAAGCTAGCCTCACTCATCTCCCCCCTGGTGTTCTTGCTGGAGCTGTCTCTATTCAGTGCATGAAATAACAGGAGTGACTTCTCCCCTTCTGTTTGCCTTGGCCCTCTCAGCTGCCCTCCAACATGCCAACGTAAACCTGCCTGCAGCACAGGGATTTTGGGCACAGCCTATTCTGCAGTGCTGGGCTCTGAGAAGGGAAGGACTCCAAAAGTCCATCTCATTGACTCTGCTTTGTGGGCCCAAGCATCTATGGCTGCAGTCTGTGGCTGCAGAGGTGCAGAGGAACCGGGAGCTGTGTCCTCCTCCTCCTCCTCCTCCTCCATCACAAGACTGAAGATCTCCACCTGCAAGTGTTGACTCCCAGGGCTCTGCCTCTAAGCAAAGCCTTGGCCTTGGCATCAAGGAGGAGAAAAGCAGGAAAGATGTTTGGATGTGTGGGAGCCTTCAGTGGGGAGCAGGCAGGGCTGAGGAGCATGTGTCTAGCTTGGAGCTGGCAGAGATGCAGGGGAGAGAGGTGTGGGATGTACCCAGCAGCCAGCATGCAGCAAGTCATAGAATCATAGAATGGTTTAGGTTGGAAGGGACCTCAAAGCTCAGCCAGTTCCAACCACCCCCTGCCATAGGCAGGGACATCTCCCACTAGAACAGGTTGCTCAAGGCCTCATCCAACCTGGTCCTGAACACCTCCAGGGAGGTTGTGGAGCACAGAAGCACAGAATGTGATCTTTGATCACATTCTGTGCTTCTGTGCTCCACAACCACCCTGGGAAACCTGTCCCAGTGTCTCACCACCCTCAACCTGTGCCAGTGTCTCACCACCCTCCCTGCAAACAACTTCTTCCTAACATCCACTTTCAATCTCCCCTCTGCCACTTCAAACCCATTCCTCCTCCTCCTCCTGTCACTACAAGCCCTTGTCAATAGTCCCTCCCCAGCCCTCCTGGAGCCCCCTTCAGATCCTGGAAGGCCACTCCAAGGAACAATTTCTATCCCCCAAAGAGTTGTCAAGCCCTGGCCCAGGCTGCTCAGGGCAGAGGTGGAGTTCCCATCCTCAAAGAGATTTCAATGTCACAGAGATGTGGTGCTGAAGGAGATGGTTTAAGGTGAATCTTGTAGAGTAGGGGTCTAGGTTGGACTTGGTGCTCCTGAAGGGCACCTGTGTGACTGTGGGTGCAGAACTGCATCCACTCACTGCTTCATCCATTACAGAGGCACCACCACTGCCTTTTGTCCTGTGGGATTGTCCAAGCTCTTGGTGAGAAGAGCCACATGCTGCTCAGAAGGGTTTTTTGTCTGAGAACACAACCAGCTGAGCTCAGTCCTGCCTTCCAGAGACCTTAGCAAAGCTCTTAACTATTACTCAGGGAGTTACTTTCACCTAGGAGGGAAGAATCTGGCCCTTAGCTGTGTGCTCCTTCCTAATGATCTCCACAGCACTTTGTTCAGCTCAGCTCTTCCTCCTCACTGCACCACTCTGGAACATACACAGTAAAATAAAAGCTGAAAATAGGTCAGCTTCTTCCTACAGTGAGCATAATTAAACCTTGGAGCAGGTTCCCCAGGGAGAGAATGCAGCCCCAAATTGCTTGGAGTGGAGATGTTGGCTGGCTGAGAGCAAACTGCATGCTATGGGTTAGCCCTTTGGGATCCACCACTAGGGTTTGAGGGGCTCTGGATTGGCTCTCAGCAGGGTTTTGGCAGCTCTTTGGACACCACCACCACGCTCAGCTGCTCAGTTTAGCTGGCAATGTGATGACTCAAAGCAGTGAGACCCTCCCCAGATGGTGGTTACCAAACCCACTTGCTGTTTGCTTGGTGTGTTTAATGGCATCTAAATGGGACTGGAAACAAACTGGAGGCAGCCTGGAGGTCTCTCACACTGCAGTTAGGTAATTTCTGCTGTACCTGCTCAACTTTCCTATTGTTAGGAGGGAAATGCCATTGGAATCATAGAAGTGGGCAGAGGCAATGGGATGAGATTGACCAAGGCCAAGTGCAGGGTTCTACACCTTGGCCACAACAACCCCAAGCAGCACTACAGGCTGGGGACAGAGTGGCTGAGAGCAGCCAGGCAGAGAGGGAGCTGGGGGTGTGCAGCCTGCAGAAGAGGAGGCTCAGGGCAGAGCTCATTGCTGTCTGCAGCTCCCTGCAGGGAGGCTGTAGCCAGGTGGGGTTGGGCTCTGCTGCCAGGCAGCCAGGGACAGAAGAAGGGGACACAGCCTCAAGCTGTGCCAGGGCAGGTCTAGGCTGGATGGTAGGAGGAAGTTGTTGTCAGAGAGAGTGATTGGCATTGGAATGGGCTGCCCAGGGAGGTGGTGGAGTCTTGGTGCCTGGAGGTGTTGCAGCCAAGCCTGGCTGGGGCACTTAGTGCCATGGTCTGGTTGGGTGGGCAGGGCTGGGTGCTAGGTTGGGCTGGCTGAGCTTGGAGCTCTCTTCCAACCTGGCTGATTCCATGTCTGTATTCTATGCAATTTTGCTTTCTTGTGATGTTCCTAAGCTGCTACTTGAGGGTTTTTTTAGCTCACAGACAGATTTTCCCCTCCAAGAGTTCAATGTTGAAGGTTTGTGTCCCTAATTCCCTATAGTTGAAGATCCCAGAGGGACAGAGATCTGCTGGAGAGGGTCCAGTGGAGGGCTACAAGGATGATGAGGGGACTGAAGGACATGGCTTATGAGGAGAAGCTGAGGGACCTGGGGCTGCTTGGTCTGCAGAAGAGAAGACTGAGAGGGGATTGGACAAATGTTTATAAGTATCTGAGGGCTGCCAGGAGTAGGGGACAGGCTCTGCTCACTGCTCTCTGGGATAGGACAAGCAGCAATGGATGGAAGCTGCAGCACAGGAGGTTCCAGCTCAACACAAGGAGGAACTTCTTGCCTGGAAGGGTCCCAGAGCCCTGGCACAGGCTGCCCAGAGAGGTTGTGGAGTCTCCTTCTCTGGAGGCTTTCAGGGCCTGTCTGGATGTGTTCCTCTGTGATCTGTGCAGATAGTATTGTCCTGTTGTGGCAGGGGGGGTTGGACTGGATGCTCTCCTTGGGTCCCTTCCGACCCCTGCCATCCTGTGAGCCTGGGATTATCTCTAGCCAACTACAAATCACAATCAGAATCCAGCACTGCTTGCTTGTGCTGTTGCACTTGAGCAGACAAAAACCAAAGCAAGCCTCCTTTTCCCTCTGAAGAAACACACTTGTTAGGGGCCTTTTTAATTGTTATTGTCTGCCTCTGGTTCCTTTAGCACCAGCCACAGAGCAGCCACATTTCTCATCCCATCCTCAGTACTGTACCAAGATGCCACAGAGAGCAAAGGATGCTTTAAAGAACAGCAGCAAAAGAAGCAAAGAGCAGTTTGGGAAAGGCTTGGAATAAGCTGGAAAACAAGGTTGGGGGAGGGAGGAAAAGCTCTTTGCTCTTCTCCTTCCACAGTGTGCTTCCTCTGAGTGCAGAAGGATGAATTGCCTTATAAAACCCTGGCATATTGATAGGCAATTAGCTGCTGCTGTGACATGGGTTATGGAGCAGAAGATGGATTCTTACAGCACTTCCCATTTGCCACCTCTCCAAAAGAGCTGTGTGGAGAAATGAATCAGAGGCTGCTGACTTGGGGTGCTTGGTAGCTGGAACAGGCCCTTCAGCTGCCACAGCAAGGTGTTAAGGTTGTTAAAGAAGGACAGGGAAGTGCTTGAGAGGGACCTCTGGGGATCATTCAACTCCTGCTAAAGAAGGGGGGAACCTACAGCAGCTTGCCCAGGATGACAATGGCCAAGTGGGTTTGGAAGCTCTGCAGAGAAGGAGATTCTGCAACCTCTCTGGGCAGCCTGCTCCAGGGCTCCAGCACCCTCACACAGAAGAATTTCTCCTCCTGCTCAGATGGAACCTCCTGGCAAAGAAGGTTCACTCAGAAGTTTCTCCTCTTGCTCAGCTGGAACCTCCTGGCAGAAGAAGGTTCACTCAGAAGTTTCTCCTCTTGCTCAGCTGGAACCTCCTGGCAGAAGAAGGTTCACTCAGAAGAAGTTTCTCCTCTTGCTCAGATGGAACCTCCTGGCAGAAGAAGGTTCACTCAGAAGAAGTTTCTCCTCTTGCTCAGATGGAACCTCCTGGCAGAAGAAGGTTCACTCAGAAGAAGTTTCTCCTCTTGCTCAGATGGAACCTCCTGGCAGAAGAAGGTTCACTCAGAAGAAGTTTCTCCTCTTGCTCAGATGGAACCTCCTGGCAGAAGAAGGTTCACTCAGAAGTTTCTCCTCTTGCTCAGCTGGAACCTCCTGGCAGAAGAAGGTTCACTCAGAAGAAGTTTCTCCTCTTGCTCAGATGGAACCTCCTGGCAGAAGAAGGTTCACTCAGAAGAAGTTTCTCCTCTTGCTCAGATGGAACCTCCTGGCAGAAGAAGGTTCACTCAGAAGAAGTTTCTCCTCTTGCTCAGATGGAACCTCCTGGCAGAAGAAGGTTCACTCAGAAGAAGTTTCTCCTCTTGCTCAGATGGAACCTCCTGGCAGAAGAAGGTTCACTCAGAAGAAGTTTCTCCTCTTGCTCAGATGGAACCTCCTGGCAGAAGAAGGTTCACTCAGAAGAAGTTTCTCCTCTTGCTCAGATGGAACCTCCTGGCAGAAGAAGGTTCACTCAGAAGAAGTTTCTCCTCTTGCTCAGATGGAACCTCCTGGCAGAAGAAGGTTCACTCAGAAGAAGTTTCTCCTCTTGCTCAGATGGAACCTCCTGGCAGAAGAAGGTTCACTCAGAAGTTCCTCCTCTTGCTCAGCTGGAACCTCCTGGCTTCCACTTTGTGCCCACTGCCCCTTGTCCTGTTACAGAGCACCACTGACAGGAGTCTGGCTCCATCCTCCTGCCCCCCACCCCTTAGGTCAGATGCCCTCTGGGGCTGCTCTTCAGCAGGCTCTCAGCCTTTTCTCCTCACAGAGCTGCTCCAGGCCCCTCAGCACCTTCACAACCTCAGCTGGACTCTCTCCAGCAGTTCCCTGTCTCTCTTGAACTGGGGAGCCCAGAGCTGGACTCAGGGCTCCAGCTGTGTCCTGACTAGGGCCATAATCATCTGTCTGAGTGCACAAGAGGCTGAGAGGAGCTCTCTGAACCCTTCTCCTTCAAGAAACATTTAAAAAGCAATCAAAAGCATCCAAGGAAACTGCTCCTTCCCCCATCCCAGCATCTCACTGAGCACACTGCCAGTGACCCCACTTCAGATGCTCATCAATCCCAAATCCTTGGTCAGGACTCAGTGCTCTGGGTGACCCTGGAAGAGGGCCAGCTGGATCCAGCTCTTTCAGATCCACTTTAGCCCCTGCAGCAGGGGGATTGTTTGTTGGTCCTACAGCCCTCTGAAGGGGTTTATGTCAGCTCAAGCTGCTTCTCTAGTTTAGCATCCCCCTGAGCTGAAAAGAAATCAGACTTGCTGCAGCCACACGATCCAGGGAGGCTGCTGTTGCTTTGTCAGCTCTGATTTCAGGCAGCTCTTTTCCTTGAGCTGCTCATGAACCAGTGAGGATAATGCAACACATAACTCCTTTGGAAAACGATTCTCCCACGCTGAGCCCTGAGCTGCTGCTGTCTGAGGCACTTTGCTCAACAGATTCCAGCAGGATGCCAGCTCTGGCTGGCAAACTACACAGGAGCTGCAGCCACGGAGCTGGATGCCATTTGCATTTGTCCTGCTTGCTCTGAGAGCTGTCACAGGGGATGGATTCTGCTCTCTCTGGCTGGCACTCGATTTCTGCTGAGGAATCCCACGTTATCACTGCTGTCATCTTCCAAGCTGCCTGTTAGATAGAGAAGGAAAGCTGCCAGGTTGCTCTGCCAGCCAGCAGGTATTCTTGGAGACAACAACCTGAGCCTGGTCCCAAAGCTGTTGTTGAAGCTTAACTTGGGTTTGATTTCCTTCAGAGTTGGATGCTTCTTTCCTTCTGTCAGCTCACAAAACTGCAGCTTGGGTCAGGCTAGCTGCAGCTCTGCCTTTCAAACCAGGGGCATGGCCCAGAGCTCAGCCAAGCCAGAGGACCAGCTCCTGTTGTCAGCTGTGTCCCTTGAAGTGGACCCAGTCCTTCAGAGACCTCAATATGTGACCTTTCCTCACTGTTTGTTCCCAGGTTTGAGACAGGGGCACTGCCAAGCTTTGCTGTCAGCACATCCCAGCCTCCCAGGGGTACCCTTTCTGCTCTGCTCTGCTGGGCTGCACAAACTGAGCTGCTCTGGCAAGAGAAGTTCTGCATCTGCAGGTGATTCCTCTGCTCTTTGTCCTTGTGAAGGGAAACTGGAGGACCCACAGCACTGCACATGCAGGGTAAGAAAGAGCTGCTGCTGGACCAACATGAGAAGGGAGTTAGAGAAGGGAGATAAAGAGAGGTAAAAAAGAGCCATTTGCTCTTTTGCAGCCAACCAGCCCCAGCATGGAGCCATTACAGAGCTTGGCAAAGGTCAGGCAAAGAGCTGAGATGGAATCCAGACCTGAGCCTTTAACCACGAGGCTGCTCCCCTGCACAAAGCCCAACTGCTCCTGAGCCTTGCCCTGACTCCAAATCAAAGTATGAAAGCTGATGGGTGACCTTCATGCCCCAGGCCTGGAGAAGACATCTGTGTGCCCTTGTGACAGCAAACAGCAGGGCTGAAGCCTTCATGTTCCTCTCCCTCAGCCAGAGTCACCTCTCCAGGCTGGAGGGCTGAGCATGGGACAGACTTCTGTCCGAGAGGAGCTCCTGGGCAAGACAGAGGCTGGACAAGTGTGAAGAGGGCTGATGTGACCATCCACTGCTGTGGCTGTGGCAGAGCAGGAGTTGCAGCCCAAGGTGCCAGGGAAGCTCTGAACCCATCTCTGAGGACAGGCTCCACCTTCACATCTCACCTACGTCAGGGATTACCTCATGTCCATAACTCCAGGAATTTCCAGCTGGCTCAGCCAAGCCTTTAGCTGCAAAATTAAAGTTTCTACCTCTCCCTGGAGAGGTTTTGGTTTTGTTTTTTTTTTCCTTTCCCTCCCCTCCTTTCTTTTTATTAATAAATGAAGAACAAAGTTTTGTGCTGGAGAGACAAACTGGACTCTGGGCCAAGCGTGGCAGAGAGAAACAAGCCTGAGCATCAGCTTGTTTGTAAGCACAGCTGTCTGCAGGGCTGGGGACCAGCAACCAAGTCCACTGCTTAGATCTTGCCAGAGCATCTGGAAGGTGTGAGGGATGGTTTTATAGAAAGGAAGCCTCCTTTTTTTTCTACCCACACCATGGCAAAGCTCATCCAAGCAGACAGCCAAGCCCTGCCCCGTGGTGGGATCTGATCCCTGACACCCTTTTCCCCCAGCCTTTAGGTGCTTTACAAGGGCCACAAGGTGACACCACAAAGGGTTTGTGGGTTCTGCTGGCATTAGATTCATAGAATGGTTTGGGCTGGAGATGACCTTAAAGTTCCAACCCCCTCCCAAGGGTAGGGACACCTCTCACTAGCCCAGATTGCCCAAGGTCTCATCCAGCCTGGCCTTGAACACCTCCAGGGAGGAGGCATCCACAACCTTCCTGAGCAACCTGCTTCAGTGTCTCTCCACCCTCACTGTCAAGGATTTCTTCCTAACCTCCAGCCTCAATCTGCCCTCTTCAAGCTTAAAGCTAAACCTGAAAGCCATTTGGGACCATCATGGATCTGAAGCCATCTCTGGGGCTGTGCTGTAGCAGGGGGGGTTAGTGATGTGCAGCAAAATGGATGCATGCTGAAGGATGGCAGAAGGGAAGAGAAATGCAAAGGATAGGGCTGGGTGATAGGTTGGGACTGGATGATCTTGGAGGTCTCTTCCAACCTGATTGATTCTATTCTATTCTAAGAGACACTTCTGGCACCTGTGAAACTGTGACAGGAGCAGCTCTGGAGCTGCTCTGCCCTGAAATGTCAGCCCATGATGAATTATACATGTGGCATTAGAGAGGGGGAAGTTGCCATCAGGTGGCTGGAAATCAAACACAGTTCTGCCTTCGTTTGCACTCCAGTGGGAATTTGGGATCTGCAGAAGGTACATCCCTGATGTAGGATGCAGGAAATCAGCCAGGAAAGTGACAGCTGCCAACTCTGCTCGCCCTGACAGCACAGCAGTGCCTTGGTGGAAGCAGTTCCCTTCCACTGCCCATCAAGAGAGCTGCAGCAGAGCATCTCTTTGCCTGTTCCAGGGCACTCAGGACAAATCCCATAGCACCTTACTCTGTCCTGCTGGCAAAGGTCTGCTCTCTGCACAGGGTTGCTGTGCAAGCCTTGCTGTGGCAGGGCATTGCCAGCTGTTAGGGATGGCTGTCAGCTTCTCCTCCAGGATGAGCTAAGTTTCGCAGACTGCAGAGCTGATAGCTGCAGCTTTCTCCCCAGCTTCTGGTTGCCTTTGTTGTGCTTCCATTTATGTGCAGCTGAGAAACTCTTGTTAGCTCCTGCTGCTTGAACATGCACCTTGATGGTGCACTCATGGTCACCAATGGTGATGCACATTGATGGTGCACTCTGGTTAGACCAACACAGAAGTGCTGGCTTCAATCTGCTCCTCTTAAGTGCTTGACATCTGAGAAGCTTCTTCCCTTCACCCAGGCCAAAGCATGAGGTCCTCCTCTGCTTGGTGGTGCTCACTCAGTAACCCCTTTCAGCCCATAAGTCAAAGCTGGTTTTAAAAGGAGTAAGATTTGAGGAGTAAGATTTGACCTCTGGTTTTAAGGGGAAGAAGGTGGAAGAGTGAGGGGTTGACTTCTGGTTTAAGGGGGAGAAGATGGAAGAGTGAAAGGTTTGCCTCTGGTTTTAAGGGGAAGAAGACAGAATAGTGAGGGTTGACCTCTGGTTTTAAGGGGGAGAAGATGGAATAGTGAGGGTTTGCCTCTGGGCTTAAGGGGAAGAAGATGGAATAGTGGNAAAGGTTTGCCTCTGGTTTTAAGGGGAAGAAAATAGAATAGTGAGGGTTGACCTCTGGTTTTAAGGGGGAGAAGATGGAATAGTGGGGGTTTGACCTCTAGTTTGAAGGGGGAGAAGATGGAATAGTGGGGAGCTGACTTCTGATTTCAAAGAGAAGATGGAATAGTGAGGGTTGACTTCTGGTTTTAAGGGGAAGAAGATGGAGTAGTGAGGGTTTGCCTAAGGCCTTAAGGAGAAGAAGATGGAATAGTAGGGGTTTGACCTCTGGTTTTAAGGGAGAGAAGATGGAATAGTGGGGGTTTGCCTCTGGTTTTAAGGGGAAGAAGATAGAATAGTGAGGGCTGACTTCTGGTTTTAAGGGGGAGAAGAGGGAATAGTGGGGAGCTGACTTCTGGTTTAAGAGGAAGATGGAATAGTGAGGGGTGACCTCTGGTTTTAAGGGTAAGAAGATGGAATAGTGAGGGGTGACCTCTGGTTTTAAGGGTAAGAAGATGGAATAGTGAGGGGTGACCTCTGGGATATCTTTTCAATCCCTGTGGCAGCACAGGGAGGTGGTTTGGTGTCTGTTAGAATCATAGAATCAACCAGGTTGGAAGAGACCTCCAAGGTCATCCAGTCCAACCTAGCACCCTAGACAAGCAGGGGCTGCAGGATGGTGGGATCAGGACTGCTCTGTGCAGCAAAAATGGTAATGAAAGGAAACAGGCTCTGCTTGCAGCCTGCCTGATATCCTTGGCCATAAAGGCTCTTGCAAACGGTGCTAAAAGCCTGGGGAAATGAATGGAGAAGTTCTGGGGGTGGGTGGGGGGGGGGAAGTGTGAAGCCAGTGGAAAATGTGCACTTGAAAAGCCCTTCCCTCAGTACTGCTAAATAGGTGGAAATGGAGCTCTGGTGTCAGGTGGAGCTGCTGCTTGTCAGGAGGTTCTCTGGGTGTGCTGCTGCTGTGCCAGTGCCTGGGCTTGCAGCAGGGTTACAGCCACAAGAGTCACTCTTTAGACCCTGCCAGTGAAATGGAAGAACTAATCAATCTGCCTTGCTTTGCTTGTCTAATGTTCCTCTTCTGCAGAGAAGTGAGACAGTTACTTACACTTTCCAATGTGCTGGGACAGTCTTTTGGCCTCCAAATGTTCCAGAATAATGAAAAAGTCTATTTACAGTAGCAAAAATAACAACCCAAACCCCTCAGTCTGCTACCTCTTGGGATTAATTTATCAGAGTGGGACTCCTGAGGAGGCTGTTTTCTGTCTCAAAAAGCAGAGTGCCTTGGCAGCTCCTCACTAATGCCAGGTATTAACTTCTCACAAAGGTACCACCTGATTTATTTCTTACAGGTTTGTGGGACCTTTCTGGAAGAAGAAGGGGTAAAAATCAAAACCCTCTCTTGTGCAACAGCAGCAGAGCAGCAGAGCTTCTCATGTGCAGCTTTTGGGGCTGCAAATCATAGAAGTGTAGGATCAGCCAGGCTGGAAGAGAGCTCCAAGCTCAGCCAGCCCAAGCTAGCAGCCAGCCCTGGCCAAGCAACCAGAGCATGGCATTAATAGAATCAAGCAGGTTGGAAGAGAGCTCCAAGCTCAGCCAGCCCAACCTAGCACCCAGCCCTGCCCAACCAACCAGACCATGGCACTAAGTGCCCCAGCCAGGCTTGGCTGCAACACCTCCAGGCACAGCCACTCCACCACCTCCCAGCCCATTCCAATGCCAATCACTCTCTCTGCCAACAACTTCCTCCTAACATCCAGCCTAGATCTCCTCTGGCACAGCTTGAGGCTGTGTCCCCTTCTTCTGTCCCTGGCTGCCTGGCAGCAGAGCCCAACCCCAGCTGGCTACAGCCTCCCTGCAGGGAGCTGCAGACAGCAATGAGCTCTGCCCTGAGCCTCCTCTTCTGCAGGCTGCACACCCCCAGCTCC
>WAAF01009020.1:0-22374 GCA_013400475.1 Tricholaema leucomelas | reverse complement strand
CTCTTGCAGGTCCATTCCTACTACTGAAGGTGGCAACTGGCTTATGAATGCTGTAAAGGAGGGAGAACTACCTCTGAGTCACTGCTGTGGGTTTGGGAAGCCAAGGTACAGCCTGAAGGTGGCAACTGGAACTCTTGCAGGTCCATTCCTACTACTGAAGGTGGCAACTGGCTTATGAATGCTGTAAAGGAGGGAGAACTACCCCTGAGTCACTGCTGTGGGTTTGGGAAGCCAAGGTACAGCCTGAAGGTGGCAACTGGAACTCTTGCAGGTCCATTCCTACTACAGAAGGTGGCAGCTGGCTTGTGAGAAACGATCAAAGCCAACCAACCACTGACCTGAAAGAAGCACAGAATCGTTCTTCTCCTCATGCATTCCTCTCACCTTGGATGCAGGCTGTGACCATTTCCCAACCTTGGCTTCTCCCCTCCCCACTCCTGGCACCTCCACAGCCTCACAGTTTTGCTCGTGGCTTGATGTTCTCTGAATCAAAACCGAGCTCGCAGCTCCTGCTGCAGCTTTGATTCACCAAGATCCAGGCTGATGTTGCTGGAGGCACTTAGGGGAAACAAAAGCAGAGCAGAGATGCAAAAACCAGCTGTGGAGTGGAGCAGAAGTGCTGGGAGTTTGCTATTCCAGCTCCCAGCTGGGATTTCACTTCTGTATCCTGATGCCAGTCATTGGTACATCAATCCCTGGGCTGCCCAAAGGGGTTATGAGTTTCTTTCCTTGCAGGTTGTAGATCCTAAAGGAAGACAGCTGATTTTCCATTACTGAGAAGCCCTCTGGATCCCAGAGGATCCCTGAACTTAATTATTCCTAAAGCTGACCAGCTCATAAATCTCACATTTCATTTAAAGGGTTGCTCTTGTTTAAAAACAACATCCCAGCTGCTCCTGCTCTCCATCCTGAGCCTAACAAGGGGGAAATAACCCTAAGGTTTGTCCAAGGGCTGTAGCTGGTTCCATATGATATCTTCTCCTGCACTGAGGAGCTGCTGGACTCATTACAGTGTCTTCTAGCTGCAGGAGGTGTTTGGCAAGATGAAATCCCTTCCCCCCCCCAACCCTTTCTTGTGTCAAAAGCAAGCCATGGTATGTTTGAGACATGCAAATAGCTTGGCTGATGCTGGAATGCAGCAGCTAAGAGGATGGCCTGGGTCCCACAGAGTGGGATCAAGCCTTGGCCCTGGTTCTTCACGCCCTGTGTGTTGTCAGCTGTGCCTGCACTGCTGTCAAAGCTCTGCAGAGGGTAAGTCAGGAAGGTGCTAAAGGCAGAAGCAGTCCAGCTCTTAGGAGGAGGCTGCTGCACTGGGCTCTGCTTTTCCTGCCATGAAACTTCCTCTGCCTCAGCTTCCACCACTGCCCCTTGTGCTGGCACTGGGCATCACCCAGCAGAGCCTGGCTCCAGCCTCCTGCCACTCACCTGCACACATTGATAACCACTGCTGAGGTCACCTCTCAGGCTCCTCTCTCCCAGCAGCACAGCCCCAGCTCCCTCAGGCTCTCCTCCTAACAGAGCTGTTCCATTCCCTTCAGCATCTTTGTGGCTCTGTGCTGGACTCTCTCCAGCAGTTCTATGTCCCTCTTGAACTGGGGAGCCCAGAACTGGGCACAGTACTGCAGATGTGGCCTCAGCAGGGCAGAGTAGAAGGGCAGGAGAACCTCTCAACCTATTAACCACAGCCCCTCTGATCCAGTCCAGAATGGCATTGCCCCTCCTGGCCCCCAGAGCACATTGCTGCCTCATGCTCACCCTCCCATCCACCAGGATCCCCAGAGCCTTTCCCCCTTCACTGCCTTCCAACATCTCAGTCCCCAAGCTACCCTGCTCCCTGGGTTGTTCTTTCCCAGGGGCCAGACTCTCCCCTTGGCCTTGTTGAGCATCATTCAATTTCTCCCTGCCCACACTGCATCAGGACTGGTGTGGCCAGCAGGAGCAGGGAGGTCATTCTGCTCCTGTACTCTGCACTGGTTAGACCACACCTTGAGTGCTGTGTCCAGTTCTGGGCCCCCCAGTTTAGAAGGGACATTGAGATGCTTGAGCGTGTCCAGAGAAGGGCAACGAGGCTGGGGAGAGGCCTCGAGCACAGCCCTACGAGGAGAGGCTGAGGGAGCTGGGATTGGTTAGCCTGGAGAAGAGGAGGCTCAGGGCAGACCTTATTGCTGTCTACAGCTACCTGAGGGGTGGTTGTGGCCAGGGGGAGGTTGCTCTCTTCTCTCAGGCAGCCAGCACCAGAACAAGAGGACACAGCCTCAGGCTGCACCAGGGGAAATTTAGGCTTGAGGTGAGGAGAAAGTTCTTCACTGAGAGAGTCATTGGCTACTGGAATGGGCTGCCCAGGGAGGTGGTGGAGTCGCCGTCCCTGGAGCTGTTCAAGGCAGGATTGGACGTGGCACTTGGTGCCATGGTCTAGCCTTGAGCTCTGTGGTAACAGCTTGGACTTGATGATCTGTGAGGTCTCTTCCAACCTTGGTGATACTGTGAGACTGTGAGACTGTGATACCCCTCCAGGCTGGCTGAATGGCAGCACAGCCTCCTGGTGTGGCAGCCACTCCAGCCAGCTTGGTCTCATGGTGGTTGACATGGAGGTGTTTTTCTGCCACCAGCACAGCTGTGCTTATGAACTGCTGACTTCTCCAAAGTATAAACTGGAAATGGTTCCCTCTAAGGCTCTTCCAGTCACTGTGGCAGCTGGACCTGGGAAAGAGGCTGAGGGGAGGGAAATGCTGGAGCCATACCTCTGGAAGCAACAAATGGTGAGTGCCCCAGAGGGACAATGTGTCTAGAGAGGGCCATTTGACAGCCTCAGAGCAGGGTTTTTGGCACAGAGGCTCACAGAGTTATCAAAAGCCATAGAAAGTTGGAGCTCTGCAGCCTTGCCTTTCTCACAAAGCCCACAGATTATCTCCTCTTCATCTTACTGTGCTTTAAAAGAGGAGCTGGGGAGGGATGGCCACAGAGAGCAGCTCTTTTCCTCATCCCCAGGGCTATCGATGCCAAGGCAGCATTCGGGGGAACAACAGAGCTCCTGTTCAAACTAATAATGTTAACTCCATGCCACAGCAAAGGCAGCAAGGGGATGAATAACCCAGGGCAGTTAATTGCCATTCAGCTTAAGCACAGTGCTGAAAACATGCTGCTTATGTTGGGTGACCTTTAATGTGCAGGAGAAACGACAGTGGCGCTCGGTCCTGGGGCAGCGTGGGGAGAGCTGGAGCCTTGCAAGGGAAGGGGAAAGGTTCTGGATGGGAGGAGAGCCACAAAGAGATGGTTGTGATGGCCACCATGGCTCAACTGATGTGGTTTGCACATCTTACTCCAAATTGAGCTGCCTGCAAGGTGAGGAATCTGTCCTTCCACCTTCCACCTCTGTAGCTCTCCTGGAAGCTACACTTGGAGGGTGCCTGGGTTGAGCTCGCAGAGAGCTGCCCTCTGCTCCTTAGCTGAGTCTCTTAATCACAGAATGAACAAGGTTGGAAAAGACCATCAAAGGCTGGATGAGGCACTTAGTGCCATGGGTTAGTTAATTGGAAGGGTTAGGTGATCATAGAATCAAGCAGGTTGGAAGAGAGCTCCAAGCTCAGCCAGTCCAACCTAGCACCCAGCCCTGCCCAACCAACCAGACCATGGCACTAAGTGCCCCAGCCAGGATTGGCTTCAACACCTCCAGGCACCAAGACTCCACCACCTCCCTGGGCAGCCCATTCCAATGCCAATCACTCTTGCTGTAAAGAACTTCTTCCTAACATCCAGCCTGACCCTGCCCTGGCACAGCTTGAGGCTGTGTCCTCTTGTTCTGCCTCTGAGTGCCTGGCAGAGAAGCCCAACCCCACCTGGCTACAGCCTCCCTTCAAGTAGTTGTAGACAGCAATAAGGTCTCCTCTGAGCCTCTTCTCCAGGCTCTTCTTCATTCAGGCTGTTCTTCATTGCCCCTGTTCTTCATTCAGGCTCTTCTTCATTCAGACTCTTATTCATTGCCCCTGTTCTTCAGTGCCCCTGTTCTTCATTCAGGCTCTTCTTCATTGTCCCTGTTCTTCATTTAGGCTCTTCATTGCCCCTGTTCTTCAGTGCCCCTGTTCTCTATTGCCCCTGTTCTTCAGTGCCCCTGTTCTTCATTCAGGCTCTTCATTGCCTCTGTTCTTCAGTGCCCCTGTTCTTCATTCAGGCTCTTCTTCATTGCACACCACTTTTCCCAGAGCTTCTGAGATCAATTCCTCCCCAGGGGTTTGGTGCAAAACGACCCAAACTTCACCCCAAACTCCCTCTCTATTCCTATGCTGCTGCAGAAAATGATTCTGCTCCAGCACAGGCATAACGATTGCTAAAGTTGAGTTTTGTGCACCAATCTGCATGTGAATTAACTTCAGGATTGATGCTTTTAGCAGCAAATGCTGACCCCAGTGCTGCTATTAAATGCTATTTGCTCTGCCACATGCTGAACTTCCACGGTCAGCAGAGATGCTCTGTATCTCCAAAGTCCAAGCTGTGCCTTGCAAGATATGATTCCTTCTGTGTTCCTGGGACTTGTGCAGATGAAAAGGCAGAGCAGGGTGATAAGGAAGGCTTGTATCCAGCTTATCAGACTTCATGTATCAGATGCTGCAGCACTCACAGAGGAGGAGATGCAGCTGGCAGTAAATAAAGCAGCCACAGCCCTGATTTTTTGTCATGTCCTATGGAGTGATGCTGCTTATGACAGAGTGAATGGTAGCAAGGAGATGTAGTGGCAAGAGACACTGCTGGGGTCAGGGTGGGGGTTGACTTTGGGGCTTCCAAAGGGGTACCCATGGAAGGGACTTATACAGTCTGGATGGGTGGGCAGAGGCCAAGGGGATGACATTGAAGAAGGCCAAGTGCAGGGTTCTACACTTTGGCCACAACAACCCCAAGCAGTGCTACAGGCTGGGGACAGAGTGGCTGAGAGCAGCCAGGCAGAGAGGGAGCTGAGGGTGCTGGGAGAGAGGAGCTGAAGNAGGAGGAAGTTGTTGTCAGAGAGAGTGATTGGCATTGGAATGGGCTGCCCAGGGAGGTGGTGGAGTCTTGGTGCCTGGAGGTGTTGAAGCCAATCCTGGCTGGGGCACTTAGTGCCATGGTCTGGTTGGTTGGGCAGGGCTGGGTGCTAGGTTGGGCTGGCTGAGCTTGGAGCTCTCTTCCAACCTGGTGGATTCTATGATCCTTCTATGATTCTATGAGGTTGGCATCTCCTCCTGTAAGTGCCTGAGAATTTGGATTGCAGCAAGGAGAAGGCAGAGCTGCAAGTGGGCTTGGCTGGGTTTACACTGTGGGGACTTGTGCTGGGGGTCAGAATGATTTTGCAGTGGACTCTGGGCAGGATCTTTTCCTCAGTGTGTTTCCAACCTGTCTGAGGAATTTGCACAGTCCATGCTCAAGCTGCAGCTTTCAGGAACACAGCTCTTCAGAGGTATTCAGTTACTCACTGGGGGATGCAAAAATGCAGGCTGAAGGAGGTCACCACACAGCTTTGCTGGGAAATGATGGAAGCAGAGGGTCTGATGTGCTCAGCATTAGGATGTAGAACTCAGCTACTCCACCACATGCCCCCCCCCAAAAAACCCTTCAAAACCCCAAACTCTAAACTTTCTAGGATGTGACTGAGAAGCTTTTAGTGTCACACCACAATGAGCAACACTCCTGCACGCCAGGATTAGTGCAGGATAAAATCACAGCTCTTCATTCCTCAAAAGAAAACCTCCACTTCTGATTTCTTTCCCCTCCCCCTTTCATCCTTGAGTCAGATTAAGTGAAAAGTCACAGGTGAAAGATTTACAGAGCTCTCAGGATATGATTTTGATGTGTTTGCTTCCTCTTGCACTTGGCAAGCTCTGCTACTCTGGGAATAAACCTTGTGGGAGCTTATTTATCTCACCTGGTTAAGAAGGAGGGAGCCAGGTTTAAATCTGTGCTCTGCATCAGGTAGGCAGCATAGAATCAGAGAATCAGAGAACCAAGCAGGTTGGCAGAGAGCTCCAAGCTCAGCCAGCACAACCTAGCACCCAGCCCTGCCCAACCAACCAGACCATGGCACTAAGTGCCCCAGCCAGGATTGGCTTCAACACCTCCAGGCTCCAAAACTCCACCACCTCCCTGGGCAGCCCATTCCAATGCCAATCACTCTCTCTGACAACAACTTCCTCCTAGCATCCAGCCTGAACCTGAGGCTGTGTCCCCTTCTTCTGTTGCTGGGTGCCTGGCAGCAGAGCCCAACCCCACCTGGCTACAACCTCCCTTCAGGTAGCTGCAGCAAGCAATGAGCTCTGCCCTGAGCCTCCTCTTCTCCAGGCTGTACCCCTCCAGCTCCCTCAGCATCAATCCAACATGCAGTGATTTTTTCCCCCCTTTAAATCAGTAGTTTTGCAGCCAGTGCTGGGGCTGCTGTTGAGCTTCAAAGACTGATTCACCAAAGAGGGGGGAAAAAATCACAGGAGGAGCTGGGAATTACTTTTAGGTTTCTTCCCCATGCCAGTGACTCAGGCAAAAGGCTCTTTCCTTTTGGCTCTGGTGGTGAGCAGCCAATTCAGGCAAGAGCTGAGCACATCCTACTGCTGGAAGTCCTCAGCCTGCTCCCTGCTGATGTCTCTTGGTGTTTTAAAGGCTAGACTGCTTCCTGCTGTGAGAAGACAAATTAGCAGAGGATGTGGGAGAGAACTGGTTGGGTGGTGGCCCTGCCCCTGCTGCAAAGCCCTTTTGCTAGGAGCATGCAGCTCGTTGGAGTGGGACAGGTGCTGCTCCCTGCTTCCTTTCCTTGTCTTCTGCAAACTCCATTTCCTCCACTCCCACAGCTGCTTTCCACATTCACTGCCTCCTGCTCCAGCAAGGGGCTGACAGAGCTGCTGGGTGAGATGTCAGCTCCCTTCCATCATCCAGCTCAGGAGGGACATGGATCTGCTTGAGAGAGTCCAGTGCAGAGCCACGAAGATGACTTAGGGAATGGAACATCTCTGTTAGGAGAGCCTGAGGGAGCTGGGGCTGTGCTGCTCAACATGAGAGTGTCCAGAGCAGGGCCAGGAGGATGCTCAGAGGGCTGCAGCAGCTCTGCTGTGAGCACAGACTGAAAGAGTTGGGGCTGTGCAGGCTGGAGCAGAGGAGGCTCCCAGGTGACCTTCTTGTGGCCTTCCAGGATCTGAAGGGGGCTACAAAAAAGCTGGGGAGAGACTTTTTAGGCTGCGAGGGAGTGCCAGGAGTGGGGGGAATGGAGCAAAGCTGGAGGTGGGGAGAGTGAGGCTGGAGGTGAGGAGGAAGTTGTTGAGCAGGAGAGTGGTGAGAGGCTGGAATGGGTTGCCCAGGGAGGTGGTTGAGGCCCCATGGCTGGAGGTGTTTCAGGCCAGGCTGGCTGAGGCTGTGTGCAGCCTGCTCTAGGGTAGGGTGTCCCTGGGCATGGCAGGGGGGTTGGAACTGCCTGCTCCTTGTGGTCCCTTCCAACCCTGACTGATTCTATGATCCTATGATAGTGGATTGGACCGGGCTGGGTGTTAGCTTGGGCTGGATGAGCTCAGAGGTCTCTTCCAAGCTGATTGAGTCTGATTCCATGACACATGAGAGTCTTGAGCACAGGAGAGCATCTTCATCTGTGAGCTCTCCAACGCTGCAGAGCCTAAATCAGGATTAGCTTCCCCCCAGTAGCTTTCAATGCCAAAGGAAATAACCTTCTGCTGAGCCTCTGCTCCCTTTAGAGAGGAAAATGCAATTCCAGAGGTGTGAGAAAGGCAAAAGAATAAACCCCAACCCCAAACCCCAAAAGGGATGAAGCCTTCCATGACATAATGTCAGGGAGGTGAGCTGCCAGCCCAAACTTGGCTGCTGGACTGCTGCAGTAAGCTGTCCCTGCTGGGCAAGCCAAATGGTGTCATCCCTTTTCCCAGCTCCCAACCAACCTCCCAACCAAGTGTAGGCAGAAGCTCCTGATGCTGAGGGAGACACCACCCTGTCCCCCCCACCCCCCTTTCCAAGGTGAGAGGCAACACAAGGTTCTTTTGATTCCTCCTAATTGCCTTTCAGTGCTTGTGGCCTCCCTTGGACCACTCCTGCAGCGCTTCAGCGGTTTTGGTTGCTGGCTTCCTCTCCTTGCTGACCTACAAATACCACTTTTCCAGGGAAGATTTATGAGCAGCATGAAATTACCATCTTGTAAAAGCACAAATCACAGCTATAAATAGATGTGTGTGTGTGTGGAATATGCACAGAACCCTCTCCCCCCAACAAGGGACCAGGACCTCTTGCTTTGTCTCTGCAGGACAGCCCTGCTAAGCCAGGTCGAGGAGGAGCTTGGTGGTTTTGACTCTTGCAAGCTGGCAGGGTGCCAACCAATCTTCCCCCCAATCCATACCCTTGCATGGGATGGGAATAACATCTGGCTGGAGTGACAGCAGGCAGGCTTCAGAGGAGCTGAGAGCTCTGAAAACTGAACCTTCTCAAAGCCTTGTGTGCATTTATCTTCCTTTCCAGGACATTAGTAGGCAGAGTTTGTTTTCAGTGAGTTATTTAGCAGAAAGAGGGATTAGACCTTGGGCTAGCATTGATTAACCCCTGCATGTTGAGTTGTTTAACAGCATAATGGATTAGGCATGTCTGCTGGTGACCTTTGTCAATTGAAACCTTCATCTGAAGGCTCCTCTGTCTTTCTAAACACATAGCTCCTTCCAAGTGGCATCCAGGTTAAAGCATCCCTCCAGTGGGTTAGCAGAGCTAAGGCTTGGGGTGAATGGTCCCAGAATTTCTGACCTTAGGTTGGAGAAGTTAAGTCATAGAACATTAAGACTGGAAAAGGCCTCTGAGAGAGACTCATGGAATTGTTTTGGTTGGAAAAGACCTCTCAGGTCGAGCTCAACCATTCACCTAACATCACTGTGGCCATTAAACCATGCCCCAAAGTGCCCTGTCCACATCATCAGGTCCAGCACCACCATGCCCACATGCTGGACATGCTGTGAGCAGAAATGTGGGGAGCCTCCTTGCCTTTCAGAGAATCACTGAAGTCAGCAATTGTACCTGATGGTCTCCAAAGTCTCTTCCAACCTCACCACTTAATAGACTAGACTAGACTAGACTAGACTAGACTAGAATAGAATAGAATCAAGCAGGTTGGAAGAGAGCTCCAAGCTCAGCCAGCCCAACCTAGCACCCAGCCCTGCCCAATCAACCAGACCATGGCACTAAGTGCCCCAGCCAGGCTTGGCTTCAACACCTCCAGGCACCAAGACTCCACCACCTCCCTGGGCAGCCCATTCCAATGCCAATCACTCTCTCTGACAACAACTTCCTCCTAACATCCAGCCTAGACCTGCCCTGCCACAGCTTGAGGCTGTGTCCTCTTGTTCTGTCCCTGGGTGCCTGGCAGCAGAGCCCAACCCCACCTGGCTACAGCCTCCCTGCAGGGAGCTGCAGACAGCAATGAGCTCTGCCCTGAGCCTCCTCTTCTGCAGGCTGCACACCCCCAGCTCCCTCAGCCTCTCCTCACAGGGCTGTGCTCCAGGCCCCTCCCCAGCCTTGCTGCCCTTCTCTGGACACCTTCCAGTACCTCAGTGTTGGAGCTATGTCAACTTAAACCAGAGCATCTGATCTGGAGAACATAGATGTGTTTGTGCTGTTGAAATCAGGGACCAAGCAGAGGAAAAAACTGCTCTGTGGCACCAAGCAGGACCCCAAGGAAAGCATCTTCAACACCCAGGAGGCACTGATGGCAATTTAAGAGCTGCCAGAAAGGTATAAAAGGCTCTTACAGAAATCAGCCTTGGACCTAGTGCCTGAGATGAGGACATCTCCTCAGACATTCCATTCTCTCAGCAGTGCCATGAGGAAGATGTTAGACTTGACTCTTTGTGTGTGAGCAAACCACCTTCCTGCTGCACCCAGGAGTCCTCTCTGGGCTCCTTTTGCTGTAGTACAAGTCAGGTCAAGAAGTTTGTTTGGTTTGCTAAAACAGATACTCCAGTTCAAACAAGACTTAATTCACTGGAGCCCCACGGCCTCTGTGAAACATGAGCCCCTCTGGCCTCATGATTTATGAACACAAAGCCAAGGGGAAGCCTTGCTGGAGGGAAAACAAGCTGTAAGATAGGTGAATAGAAGGCAAAGGGGGTGGGAAAGGGTTAAAGACAACCATAAAGTGGAAGCCACACAGCTGGGAGGTGTAATGAGCTGTCAAGTGCTCTGCTCTCCCAGGGAGGTTTAGCTTCTGTGGAGGGGGAGCTGCTGGGGATAGTCTGGAGTAGGTGACCCTGCTTTAGGGTAGGGTTTGGGACAGGTCTCCTGTATGGTTTCATGGAATCCTAGAGTGGTTGGGGTTGGAAGGGACCTCTAAAGGTCATCTCCAAGGCCCCCAAGTCTGACTGGATTCACAGAATGGTTGGGGTTGGAAGGGACCTCTAAAGGTCATCTCCAAGGCCTCCAAGTCTGAATGGATTCACAGAATGGTTGGGGTTGGAAGGGACCTCTAAAGGTCATCTCCAAGGCCCCCAAGTCTGAAGAGGTTCACAGAATGGTTGGGGTTGGAAGGGACCTCTAAAGGTCATCTCCAATGCCCCCAAGTCTGAATGGATTCACAGAATGGTTGGGGTTGGAAGGGACCTCTAAAGGTCATCTCCAAGGCCCCCAAATCTGAATGGATTCACAGAATGGTTGGGGTTGGAAGGGACCTTAAAGATCCTTTTGGCCCAGCCTAGACTTGACAAGAGAATAAATCCCTAGCAGCCTTGTGAGGTCTATTCTGTGATATTCAGAGGTGGAAGGGGTAGAACAAACACTATCAGTCATGAAAAGTCCCTCTCCAGCCTTCCTGTAGCATCCCTTCAGGAGAAGGCAGCTCTAAGGGAGTGTTGTGGAAGGGACCCCCTGGAGCCTTCTCTCAGACTGCACACCCCCAGCTCACTCAGCCTGTCCCCAGCTGCTCCAGCCCTTGGATCATCTTTGTGGACTCCTCTGGACTCTCTCCAGCAGCTCTGTGTCCTTCTTCTGCTGAGGACAGCAGAGTTGGAGGCAGTATTGGAGGTGAGTTCTCGGCAGAGCAGAGCCAAGAGGCAGAATCCCCTCTCTTGCCCTGCTGCCCACACTCCTCTGGATGCAGCCTGGGGTAGGATTTGGACTTGATGATCTATGAGGTCTCTTCCAACCTTGCTGATACTGTGATTTGCCTTCTGGGCCGGGTGTTGCACCCTGGAAACCCAACTGAAAAGAGAGGCTGGAGCAGGAACCAGAGCTAGGAGGTGGTGGAATGATCTAAGGTGACATACTGGTCCTTAATGTGGCTGCACAAGCACTGGGACTCGAGCTAAAAGCATTAATCATCTGGCTCATTCTTCTGGCCAAGCTCTGTGTCTTTGGCCATGCTGTCTCTGGCTCTCCCCAGAGCTCCCCAAGCTGGAAAACTCATCAGTGGGGGAGAGAAATGAGTGGGTAAAGGTGGGGACTTGTGGAAAGGTGCTGGTGTGTCTGAGAAGGTGTCTTACTGGAAACACTGAGCAGACAGGAGTGAAAATTAGTCATGGTAGAGCCCACTTGGTAGCTGGATGGGATTCCTGCAGTGATTCATCCCCAAAAGTGACTTCTGTGCTTGATGTTTTCTTTCCCCTCTCTGTTTAGAAAGCAGCATTAGACTCAGAGGCTGTTGCCTGAGTTGCCTTTTGGTTGCTGGGTGGTGCACAGAGCACCCCTGGGTTCTCATCTCTTCTAAAGCACCACTTCAAGGGGAAGAAAAGACAACAGAATGAAAGGGTTGGTCAGTCCAGACAGCCTCAGTGGAATGGAGCTGTCATCTGCTGAGCTCAGAGGGGAAGCTGTGGAATGTGCCATTTTTGGTGCAGTGAACACAACAAATGTGAGGAATGGAAAGAGCTGCCTGGAAACTGCCTCAGGTGGCTAATGCAGAGGGGTATTGGGTGCAGAGGGGGCTGAGAGGAGCTCTGAAGGAAAGAGGCTTGGGGATGCTGATGGATGAGAAGCTCACCATGAGCAGACAGGGAGCTCATGCAGCCCAGAGGACAAATCCTGTCCTGGGCTGGATCAAGAGGAGTGTGGCCAGCAGGGCAAGAGAAGGGATTCTGCCCCTCTGAGCAACCTGATGTAGCTGGGGATGTCTCTGAGTACAGCAGAGGGAGAACCAGATGGCCTCTAGAGGTCCCTTCCAATCCAGTGCACTCTATGATCCTGTGACATCCCATGGCTGAAGCCAATGATCTTAATGGTCACAGAATCACAGAAACACCAAGCTTGGCAAAGCCCCTCAGGAGCACTGAGGCCAACCTAGAACCCTACTCACAAAGATTCACCTTAAACCATAGCCCTGAGCACCACATCCAAACCACCCTGAGACACAGCCAGGCTGGGGGACTCCAGCACCTCCCTGGGCAGCTCATTCCAGTCCCTGACCACTCTCTCCATGAAAAAACCTTTCCCTAATGTCCAATCTAAACCTCCCCAGCCTCAGCTTGAGGCCATTCCCCCTTCTTCTGTCTCCAACTCCCTGTGAGCACAGCCCAGCAGCAGCCTCTCCACAGTGTCCCTTCAGGTAGCTGTAAACAGCAATGAGGTCTCCCTTCAGCCTCCTCTTCCTCACACTGACCATCCCAGGCTCCCTCAGTTGCTCCTCATAAGATTTATATCCCAGGCTCTTCCCCAGCTTTGTTGCCCTCCTCTGGACTCATCTTTTCTGGCCTAAATGACTCCCTGATCTCCAGCAATTTCTATTGNCACAGCTTGAGGCTGTGTCCCCTTCTTCTATCCCTGGCTGCCTGGCAGCAGAGCCCAACCCCAGCTGGCTACAGCCTCCCTGCAGGGAGCTGCAGACAGCAATGAGCTCTGCCCTGAGCCTCCTCTGCTGCAGGCTGCACACCCCCAGCTCCCTCAGCCTCTCCTCACAGGGCTGTGCTCCAGGCCCCTCCCCAGCCTTGCTGCCCTTCTCCCAACACCTTCCAGCACCTCAACATCTCTCTTGAGTGGAGGAGCCCAGAACTGGACACAGCACTCAAGCTGTGCCCTGAGCAGTGCTGAGCACAGGGGCAGAAGAACCTCCCTTGTCCTGCTGCCCACACTGCTCCTGATACATCTCTCATTAGGAAAGAGCTCTGCTCAGAGAAGCTGATTGTAGCTTAATGGGCAGGAGACATCAAATTAGCTTTTCCTTCCATCCTGCTTATGCTTAGAAGGTACCAAAGCTGATCTTTACTGATAGCAAATTACTGTGCCTGGACCATTGGGCCAAACTGGCATGGTGACTGCTTGAGGAAGCAGGGAATGAGAGGAGGTTGCTGGGGATGAGCACAGTTTGACATCTGTCCTGGTCATTAAGGCAGTGGAGAGGAGAGTGAGCTCAGTTCCCAAAAATGCTCATCTGCATTCTTGGAATAACAGTGGGAGGAGGTGAAAAAGCCTCCAACTTGACAGCTGCTGGAAAAAATAAGTGGGTTGTGGTCCTGGTAGATGGAATGTTAAGCAAACTTGTGATCACCATCCAGAGGGAATGGGCTGAAGCTTGAGGAGGGGAGGTTGAGACTGGAGGTTAGGAGGAAATTCTTTACAGTGCCAGTGTGGAGACACTGGCACAGGTTGCCCAGGGAGGTTGGGGATGCTCCCTTCTTGGAGGTGTTTAAGGCCAGGATGGATGAGGCCTTGAGCAACCTGGGCTGCTGGAAGGTGTCCCATGGTGGGGAGGGGGTTGGAACTGGATGAGCTTTAATGTCCCTTCCCACCAAAACCATTCTAGGATTCTCTGACCCCAAAACTAGAGGTGTATGAGTTGTCATTTGACTGCTGCCCATCCCTATCCATCCCTGGGGGGGGGGAATATGAGAGGGTTGGAGCTGCTCTACTATGAGCAGAGACTGAGGGAGTTGGGGCTGTGCAGTCTGCAGAGGAGGAGGCTCCCAGGTGACCTTATTGTGGCCTTGCAGGATCTGAAGGGGGCTACAAGAAAGTTGGGGAGAGACTTTTTAGGCTGTCAGGGAGTGATAGGCTGGGGGGGAATGGAGCAAAGCTGGAAGTGGGGAGAGTCAGCCTGGATGTTAGGAAGAAGCTGTTCAGCATGAGGGTGGTGAGAGCCTGGAAGGGGTTTCCCAGGGAGGTGGTGGAAACCTCATCCTTGAAAAGTCCATTTCCAACAAGAAAATGCAAAGGGCAGGGACAGTACCCATTTAAAAGCAGGATGCACATCCCTTTGACAGTCCCTCCTCCCTCTAGGGCATATCTGCAGCATGAGAGTGGTGAGAGCCTGGAATGGGTTGCCCAGGAAGGTGGTGGAAGCCTCATCTCTGGAGGTGTTTAAGGCCAGGCTGGATGAGGCTGTGTGCAGCCTGATCTAGTGTGAGGTGTCCCTGGGCATGGCAGGGGGGTTGGAACTGGCTGCTCCTTGTGGTGCCTTCCAACCCTGCCTGATTCCATGATTAAAAGCTTTCCTTGTGGCTAGCCTCCAAAACAATCACCCCAGTGGTCCAGAGGAAAACATCCCTAACAGGCACCCAAACTCAATCCCTGAGGCCAGATGTTGGGTGGGTTTTTTTTCTGGGACCTGTGCAGAAGCTTTGTGGTTTGAACTCACTTCTCATCTTCAGACATGATGATGATGGTGGATGCATTGGAGCTAGAAAATGAGCTCTGGTCTGTAGCCAGTGAAGCCTTCAGTGAGGTCAGTGAGAGTTTAACCCAAGTCACTTAGGAAGGTCTTCATCTTTTGACCCTGGTGAAGATCATAGTCCCAGGTGCCTGTTAACAAGTAGCCTGGAGGTTTAACACAACACTTGCTGTAGCACCAAGGATTATCTCCCTCAAGTCTAGACAGATTATATAGGGTTTAGCCTGGGCTTTTGACCACAGATCATAGGGCATGAGGAAATAAAGCAGAGGGATCTGAAGAGGGAAGTGCAGCTCCTACCAGCCTCTCCCCAGCTGGCACTAATGGCAGCTCCTACCAGCCTCTTCCCAGCTGGCACTAATGGCAGCTCCAGCAGCCTCTTCCCAGCTGGCACTAGGCATGGAGAGGATCCAGATGAAAGGGGAAGAAGGTGAATCGAGTTCATCCTTCTCAATAGGCAGCCTGGTGCAGTTTGCTCTCCTGCATTGAATAGATCAGCCTGGTTCAAACACACACAAGGCTTGGAGTCATTAAGATGGGACTGGAGAGAAGGCAACGAGGCTGGAAAAAGAGGAGGAGTGGAAAGTCTGCTCTCTTTATAATGCAATTTCCTCTCTTAAACGAACCTCTTTGTATGTTTAAATGTTTCAGGGTCAAAAAACAAGCCCCACCTTGTGCTGGCTGCTCTCTCCCCTGATGGAGCTTGTCCTGGTGCCACCTCATGGTAAAAACCAGCTTTGAATTTCCACCAGAACAGCTGGGATCTGCTAGGGGAATTGGCTGTGCAGCTCCTAGGCTTACTGTAGCTGTTTTGTGAGGACACAGAGCCCAAACAGGTGCTTAACCACAGGGGGAGTGGTGGCTTTAGTCCTCTGCTTTGGTTTTCCTAGGAGAAACCAAAAGTTAACCCTTTCTAGAGTCGTGCATCCCTCCCCTGGGAGGTACCTGCTCAATCTATTCATCCTGTCACCAGCCAGCTTGGAATCTGAGCAGGACACAACAGGATCTGCTCTGCATGGTTGCTGTCACCTGATAGTTTGCAGTAGAGCAGAATCAGTGTTGATGTGCTGCTGCCTGTCAGCATGTGCTGGAAAGCAGCTCTGTGGAGCAGGGCCTGGCAGTCCTGATGGACAAGAGGTTCATCATGAGCCAGCAATATGCTGTGGTAGACCAGAAGGCAAATAATCTCCTGGAAAGCATCAGGAAGAGTGTGACCAGAAGGTCAAGGGAGGTTCTCCTTCTCCACTCTGCCCTAGAGAGGTCCCATCTGGAATGCTGTGTCCAGTTCTGGACTCTCCAGCTCAAGTGATATTAGGAACTACTGTGGATGAAGTCCAGCAGAGGCTATAAGGATAGGATAGGATAGGATAGGATAGGATAGGATAGGATAGGATAGCATAGGATAGGATAGAATAGAATAGAATAGAATAGAATAGAATAGAATGGAATCAACCAGGTTGGAAGAGACCTCAAAGATTAGCCAGTCCCACCTGTGATGCTGAGGGGTCTGGAGCATCTCTGTGAGGAAAGGCTGAGAGCTCTGGGGCTGTTCAGCCAGGAAAAGACCCAGAGAGGATCTGCTGAATGCTCAGTAAAAGCTAAAGAGTTGAAGCAAGAGGATGAGCCCAGACTCATTTTAGTGGTGCCCAGCAACAGGACAAGAGGCACTGGACACAAACTGGAGCCCAGGAGGTTCCACCTGAACAGGAGGAGAAACTTCTTCAGTGTGAGGGTGTTTGAGCCCTGGAGCAGGCTGCCCAGAGACATTGTGGAGTCTCCTTCTCTGGAGAGATTTCAAACCCACCTGGGCATTGTGATCCTGGGCAAGCTGCTGTGGGTGCCCTGCTTTAGCAGGGGGGTTGGACCAGATAATCTCCAGAGGTCCTTTCCAACCTCACCTCACCACATGCTGAGACGAACATGAAAAGTCCTGGGTGTTGCAGTAAGCACTTTGCTCAGAGTAAAGACCACACTGAGGCTTGAGACAGTGTCCAACTTGGAGATCCCAGATGTGGTGCATCCTTCATGGATAAACAGCAACCAGCAACAGAAGAAGGGGACACAGCCTCAAGCTGTGCCAGGGCAGGTCTAGGCTGGATGTTAGGAGGAAGTTGTTGGCAGAGAGAGTGATTGGCATTGGAATGGGCTGCCCAGGGAGGTGGTGGAGTGGCTGTGGCTGGAGGTGTTGCAGCCAATCCTGGCTGGGGCACTTAGTGCCATGGTCTGGTTGGTTGGGCAGGGCTGGGTGCTAGGTTGGGCTGGCTGAGCTTGGAGCTCTCTTCCAACCTGCCTGATTCTATGGTTCTATGATTCTATGGCTCTATGGTTCTATGGTTCTATGGCTCTATGCTTCAATGGGTCTATGGCTCTATGACTCTATGGCTCTATGGCTCTATGCTTCTATGGGTCTATGATTCTATAGCTCTATGGTTCTATGGCTCTATGGTTCTATGGCTCTATGGCTCTATGGGTCTATGGTTCTATGATTCTATGGTTCTATGGCTCTATGGTTCTATGATTTGAATTAGGGGTGAGGATGCAACTGGTTAACATTTGCAAAGAGTCCAGGCAAGCAAGAATATTGAGGTGGGGGGAAAGGGCTGGAATTGTGCTTTTGAGATGTGTGCCCTTCAGAAATCAGTAATTAAAATCATTCCTGATGGTTTATGCAACAGCTCAGGTGTAATTCTGGAGAAGTCTCATTTTCAGTCTGCACTCATCAGCTGTCTCTGGTTATCAGTAACACCCAGGGCTGCTTTCTGACTATCCCAATCCTTACTTCCACATTAAAAACCAGCCTTTGGGTTTTCTTTTTCTGGCTCAATCCTCATGCCTGATTTCACAGCCTATAAATAAGAGGATTTTACCCCCCTCACCCCCCCCTTAACCTATGTATCTTAAGTTCCTTTGGAAAGCTCATAAATGTGTCCTCCATCCCATAAACAACAACCAACTGGGCTCAAGCTGCATTTAGCCATGAAAATACTTCCATAAAGTGCTGTTCCTTAAAGATATTTGGCCACCTGCCACTGCTGCAATGGATTCTGTTGGCTACTCACAGGTTACCTCCGCTGCCTGCTGGAGGGATTTGGAGCCGGCGTCAGCCAACCCAGCTCCTGTAAACCTACTTGGAGCTTGCACCCCCAGATGATCTGGCACCTTCCAACTGGGAGCTTGGCTCTTTACACTTGGCATGCAGATGCTGGAATTTTCCAGTTTGCCACTACAAGCTCCTTTCTGTCTTTCTGTTATTGTCAAGGAGGAGCAAACAGGTCTGTGCAAGCTTCAAAGTCACCTGGAAAGCAACTGGAAACTCAGACTTTGCTGCTCAGCAAAGGCTGCTTGGGCCAAGCTCTCAACTGGTTGTAAAGCAAAGGTTTGAGTAAGCTGGCTTGCTTCTGGAGCCCTTGGAAAATGGGTGGTGTGTGAGTGTACTGCTCTAAGCTGCTTTTATTTCCTTGTCTGCAGCGCTTTGGATGCTTTCGGTATCCTCCTTCCCAGAGCTGGATGCCTCTGGAAGGGCAGGGAGTGTCAACACTTTGCTTACAGCATTCAGGTGCTAGAGGGGGTTTTTTCACTTGCAGCTGGAGAAGACAAAACAGGGTCTCATTCCAACACAATGAGCTGTTTGTACGAACAGAAATGCCACTCTGGGATGAGAAGACCCAGGATCTTGGCATCTGTGCAACCGGGGCTGAAACTGGATACCATCTCTGTCAGTCAGGCTGCAAGTGCCTCACCAGGGCAGTGAGGTGTCCATAGAACTACTGTGGAGCAAGTTATGGTTGTGGCAATAAGTAGGAAAAGGGAGAGCATTTGCAACCCCCGGGGTCTGCTCATGCTTCTAGTTGAGCTAAATCCGTATCTGCATGCCCGAGATGCTTCATTGTCCAAACAAAAGGAAGGAAGAGGAAGCACCTCCATCACACAGTGCTTCTGGGAGCTGTGGAATAGCTCCTCTGCTCCATCATCCCAGAGGCAGCTGTGAGCCCATGGAAAGTGGTTGTGAGTAGTGGAGCGTTTGAAGCAGGAGGGGAGGTGCAGTGCTGACGGACACCATCCTCGCTGGGCTGCATCCAGTGGGTGCTCCGCAGGGCTGTGCAGGTGTTCCTGGTAGGGGAAGATCTTGCCTGCAGGCTCCTCCTGCGTGTGGAGCATCACTTCATTTGTCTGGCCAGCCTCTACTCATCTGGTTACTCACGAAAGGCAACAACTGGAAGGGGGTTTTCATCTGAGAGATTTGCCCGGGAGTGCCACTGGCACCGTACCCACCCTACGCGTGGCTGCAGCCAGCACATGCCTGCCGTGTGCCTCCTCCCAGCTCGGGGGCTTGCAGCCAATCTGCCTTTCACCTCTCTCTGCTGAAAGGCTCTTTCAACAGAGAGCCTCTTCCTGCGTGTGGCTCCTGCTCCAGCCTTTCCATTTTCACTGGGAGCCTGGTGGGAGGGAGAAGGCATCTCAGCAGGTTCCGAGGGAAAGAGAGAGATTTCCTACAGCTCTTTTCCACCGAACCAGTGGAGGACTCCTTCAGGGAGCTCTCTGATGCAAGCTCTGCAGCGTCTCTGCTCTGCAAGCTGAGCAGACTGGGAACACCTCTTTCTTCTTGCTTGGTCTGGTAGGATTTGGCTTCCTGCACTTCTAGGTTTTGATGTGCCAGTTTGATACCAATTACCCAACCAAGAAACTTCCATTCCAGCAGATCTCTGCTGAGTGAGTAGCTAAAGCTCGATATTAAGTCCCTGTTCTGCTGAGTTCTTCCATCAGAAAGCCCAAAGCAGGGACAGGATGAGTGACATCTCCAGGTCCAGCTGGAGAGCTATAATTAGTGAAGTCCCCCAGGGATCAGTGTTGGGTCCAGTGCTGCTCAATGTCTTCATCAATGGCATTGATGGGAGGGGGACAGACAGACAGACAGAGTCTGCTCAGCAAGTTTGCTGATGACACCGAACTGGGAGGCTTGGCTGATACAGCTGCAGGCTATGAGGCCATCCAGGGAGACCTGGACAGACAGAGCTGGGCACAGAGGAAGCAAATGAGGTTCAAGAGGGACAAGAGCAGAGTCCTGCACCTGGGGAGGAAGAATAAACTGCAGCAGTAGAGGCTGGGAGGTGACTGCTGGAGAGCAGCCCCGGGGAGAGGGACCTGGGAGTGCTGGGGGAGAACATCCATGGCACAGCAATGTGCACTGGTGGCCAAGAGGGGCAATGGGATCCTGAGGGGCATTAAGAAGAGTGTGTCCAGCAGACCCAGGGAGGTTCTCCTGCCCCTTTATTCTGCTCTGCTGAGACCTCATCTTGAGCACTGCCTTCAGGTTTGGGCACTTCAGTTGAAGAGGGACAGGGAACTGCTGGAGAGGGTCCAGCAAAGGGCTACGAGGATGATGAGGGGACTGGAGCACTGCCTGGTGAGGAGAGGCTGAGGGCCCTGGGGCTGTTTAGTCTGGAGAAGAGAAGACTGAGAGGGGATTGAATCAATGTTTGTAAATGTCTGAGGGCTGGGGGTCAGGAGCAGGGGGACAGGCTCTGCTCACTGCCCCCTGGCATAGGACAAGCAGCAATGGATGGAAGCTGCAGCACAGGAGGTTCCAGTTCAGCACAAGGGGCAACTTCTCTACTGGAAGGGTCCCAGAGCACTGGCACAGGCTGCCCAGAGAGGTTGTGGAGTCTCCTTTTGTGGAGCCTTTCCAGACCTGTCTGGATATGTTCCTGTGTGCCCTGAGCTAGATTGGATGGTCCTGCTGTGGCAGGGGGGTTGATCTGGATGATGTCCTTGGTTTCCTTCCAACCCCTCACATCCTGTGAGCCTGTGACCTCTAACTCATACCCTGCCTCCTTGCATGTGATAAATGGCCCAGTGGCTGCCCCAGTTCTTGCAGTGCTGAGTCACCAAGAGACAGGGATCCAGGGGAAGCTGTGTGGGAGTTCTGGTGATGCAATGAGTATTTTTCCTGTGGATGATGATGGCCTTCAGGATGCTCTGTGCAAGGACTGGGGTGGACTGGGATGCTTAGGTGTGCCTCAGGGTGTGAGTCTAATGGTTGGGCTTGATCTTGAATGTCTCCTATAGTCAAAATGATTCTATAGGTCAAATCACTGCTCCATGAGCATCAGCACACCTCCAGCCACTGGGATCACAGGAGCTGGGACTGTCAGCTGGATGTGTGCTAACGATGCTGCTCAGCTCTTGAATGGCACTGACAAAGCAAGTGCTGATACCAGCAAAGCTCTTCAAAGCATTTCAGTGAAGACAGAGGGATCTGTTTAGTTATTCCTCCTTCTCTGGTCTCCAGGTGACCTGATCTTGGTTTTGTTGAGGGGTGTGCAGCATTGTGTGCCACCTGGTCCTACAGTATGAGATCCACTTGCTCTTGGCACCTGAAGGAGGACACTGCTGGAGGAAAGGATCTGCTGTGGTGAAGCCACAACAGCTTTATGGTTATGGTTTGGTTTTGTCACTGCTGTTCTAATACTGCTGCTACAGGATGTCAGGACAAATAAAATGGCTTGAAGTTGATGTTCACTGGTGTCATGAACCCACCAGTGTGCAAAGGTGGACACTACCAGTGTGCAAAGGTGGAACCCACCAGTGTGCAGAGGTGAACACCACCAGTGTGCAGAGGTGGAACCCACCAGTGTGCAAAGGTGGACACCACCAGTGTGCAAAGGTGGAACCCACCAGTGTGCAAAGGTGGAACCCACCAGTGTGCAAAGGTGGAACCCACCAGTGTGCAAAGGTGGAACCCACCAGTGTGCAAAGGTGGAACCCACCAGTGTGCAAAGGTGGAACCCACCAGTGTGCAAAGGTGGAACCCACCAGTGTGCAAAGGTGGACACCACCAGTGTGCAAAGGTGGAACCCACCAGTGTGCAAAGGTGGACCCCACCAGTGTGCAAAGGTGGAACCCACCAGTGTGCAAAGGTGGACACCACCAGTGTGCAAAGGTGGACACCACCAGTGTGCAAAGGTGGAACCCACCAGTGTGCAAAGGTGGAACCCACCAGTGTGCAAAGGTGGACACCACCAGTGTGCAAAGGTGGAACCCACCAGTGTGCAAAGGTGGACACCACCAGTGTGCAAAGGTGGAACCCACCAGTGTGCAAAGGTGGACACCACCAGTGTGCAAAGGTGGAACCCACCAGTGTGCAAAGGTGGACACCACCAGTGTGCAAAGGTGGAACCCACCAGTGTGCAAAGGTGGACACCACCAGTGTGCAAAGGTGGAACCCACCAGTGTGCAAAGGTGGACACCACCAGTGTGCAAAGGTGGAACCCACCAGTGTGCAAAGGTGGACACCACCAGTGTGCAAAGGTGGAACCCACCAGTGTGCAAAGGTGGACACCACCAGTGTGCAAAGGTGGAACCCACCAGTGTGCAAAGGTGGACACCACCAGTGTGCAAAGGTGATCAGTGCTCAGCGGTGCAGAGGGAGGAAGGGATGGATGGAGATCAGGACAAGGGGAAACAGAAACATCTGGAGTACTGTGTCCAGGTCTGGGCTCCCCACTTCAAGAGGGCCAGAGGGACAATGAGGATGCTGAGGGGCCTGGAGTATCTCTGTGAGGAGCAAAGGCTGAGAGCCCTGGGGCTGTTAGGCCAGGAGAAGACCCACAGGTGATCTGCTTAATGCTCAACAAGAAATAATGGGTCAGGGTGGGGGGCAAGAGGATGAGGCCAGACTCATTTTTGTGGTGCCCAGCAATAGGGCAAGGAGGAATGGACACAAGCTGGAATCCAGGAGATTCCATCTGAGCAAGAGGAGAAACTTCTGTGCTGGGAGGGTGCTGGTGCCTAGA
>WAAF01009018.1:0-17497 GCA_013400475.1 Tricholaema leucomelas | reverse complement strand
TTTAGAAATCACCCAGACTAGACTCAGTCGGCTCTGGAAATTTGAATGAAGCTTATATTTACAGCTGGCACAATTTACAAGCAGATATTTACAGTATATACAGATATATATACAGAAATATACAAGGTAAAAAGGCAATACAGACACAACTCCCCTCCCAGAAGCCTGAGTCACCAGGAGGGGCTCTCAACCACTCCATCACCTTCCCCCCTACCCCTTTCAACCTTACCCCAGTCCTAAGGAAGAATGGAGGTTCGGCCAAGAGGGTTAGAAAGCAAGGTGAAGCAGTCAAGCAAAGGGAGGGTGAGGTTAGAAAGCAAGATGGAGTCCAGCCAGCAGCCTCAGCTTCTCCCCAGCAGGCAAAGCTCCCAGCAAAGAGAAGAAGCAAGTGACCTAATCTTTGTTTTGCCTTTCTTTTGTATACATCTCAGCAAGACTGTGAGCGAAGTAGACCTCACCATTGTTTTAATTTCTCAGCCTATGATCTAGTTCTTCTCACCAAAACATCCCAGCTAGGCTCAAACTAGCACACTCCAGATGAGTCCTGGACAAACGTATGTTTTCTCCAGAGTCTGCTGTTAGAAGCATATGTAGTTTTCAGTAAGTTATGGATACTCTCAGGGATATAAGATGGTTCATCAGATACCTGAAGCCTATGAATGCTTGAGAAACTGTGAAGTAGTCTCTGAGTTCCTCTTTTTGCAGTATTTAGTTATTTCCCCCCCCCGAGACATTATATTATTTCTCACATGTGCACCAGCAACCCTGGGAGGAAAAGTAGTTATTCTGGCATCTGGGGGAACTGAAGCTATAGTTCTCAAGATCTTCACTTGACCACATAAAGGAACAGTGCTGCAACCGGCAAATAGAAGCCAGCTGCTGGAGCATATAGGGTAAAATTGTATAGTGATAGAAGGCCAATGCCTGCAAGGAAAAATAGTCAATGCAAGACTGAAATACGCAGTGGCAACATGGAACTAATGTTGTACCAGAGAACAACTCATGTGAGCATCACGGAACTGGTCAAAGTTCTCCTGCTTATTTGCGAGCCCATCTGTTCTTAGTGTTTGATGCAGGTTAAGAGAAGGCAGCAAAACCTCCACTCTTTATGCCTTTGTATAACTTTAACAATATGATAGTCAGAGTGTCTCCAAGCTTGAATCTGAGCTGAAGTGGATGGATCTGCCTTGTGTTGCTCTAGGGAGGGACAAAATGTAAAAGAAATTCCTTCTTGATTGTAATTTTTCAGTGAAGTGTAGAACTGGGTGGATGTGTGCATAAAATTGTATGATGTTCAGGTCACCCTGCTGGAAACAACAGAGTGAATCTGCTAAAAATGATGAAGAAAATGAAGAGACAAATGGATTTGGGATTCACTTTCAGTGAATTCATTGTTTGTGTCAGGGTTGTGGTTAAATTAGACTGTGCAAAGAAATAGTCAGGGGACTGAAAATTTGCAAATATTGAAGGAATATTAATGCTTTAATAGCCTGAAATTCCTATGATCTTATCAAATTTAATTAAATCAGCACATTGCCTATTCTTTGGGCCATAGAGACAGTTACACTAGAGTACTGTACAAATTTGGGTCTTAAAAGGATTTTGTAGTGCTTGTTCAGTGTCAGAAGGACTATGCTTTTACTGAGTTTATAAATTTGAAAGGTAGAAGATAAACTGTAGAAGTGAGAGAGCTATCAGGCCATAAAATCATAGAAAAATTTACATTACAAGGTATATTTGGAAATGTTACTGGAGGCATGAGAAGCTTGTGTAATTTTTTTTATACCATATTTTCTTGCTTATTTCTACTGAGTTTGCCTCAAAATTATGACTTTTTCTGAAAAAAAAAAAAAAACCAAACAAACCCCCACATAATATTGTTTTGCCTTTCAGTGTTTTTCTATATTGATGTTTTGCATAGGTACTCACAACAGCAGAAAGCAGGGAAGTACAGAGAAGAGGTTTTCAGCTAAAGGTTGATGTCTTCCTGTGAAGGTTTGGGTATCCCCCGCCCCCCACACTTTTAGAAATCACCCAGACTAGACTCAGTCGGCTCTGGAAATTTGAATGAAGCTTATATTTACAGCTGGTACAATTTACAAGCAGATNCTCCCCAGCAGGCAAAGCTCCCCAGCGAAGAGAAGAAGCAAGTGCAGTAATCTTTGTTTTGCCTTTCTTCTTTATACATCCCAGCAAGACTGTGAGGGAAGTAGACCTCACCATTGTTTTCATTTTACAGCCTATCATCTAGTTCTTCTCACCAAAACATGCTAGCTAGGCTCAAACTAGCACACTTCCCCACGCTTTCAGTGACAAAACAAAAATAGATTTAACAGAAGGCCGCTCTCCCTTTATCCCACTTGTAAGTACAATCCGGATAAATGCCTGCTCTTGCACTGACAAATCACTCGGGTGCGCTTATTTTTAAAATTACATTTACATGATCCTGCAGTTAAAATTCCAGAGACAGAAGATCCTGCAGAGCAAATGTTTGTATGTGCATATGGATCAAAGGTGTCTGGAATTCATATTAAGAGATGATCCATTGAGGGAAAAGTCTCATTAACATGTGGTCGATTTTTTTCAGCATTGTGTTCACTTAATAGAATTTAAAGGTGAAGTTAAGCTGCTTGAAATGAACTGCACTTGTAAGAAAACACAGGGTTTTTTTTCCTGTGGTTATTTGTTTTCCTGTAACAAATTCTCAATGCCTTACATTAATTGTCTGTCTTGTTTCTCCCCCCCCTCACCCCCTCCCTTTCTTTTCCAGAATTAACAAACATTAAAAGTACTCTGAGAACATATTCATCATTTTGTCTGGCTCGACCAATGAATTTTGCAATAACTCAAGGTTATTTCGAAGTTCCTCTGACCAGATTTCAATCAGGGGGTGCATCATAATAGAAAACATATTCTACATTTTCACTTGCGACTAGAATTGTCATCCTTCACTATATGGTGAAAATCTGCTGTTGGAGACAGAGAAGACTTTTTTGTCAACATTGTCGCTGGTGGAAAAGAGCTGACATCCCCTTAAAACATGAAGCCTTTTGAGAGAAGCCCGTTGTTCCTACTTCTGCCTGTTGTACTAAGAGTTGTATGCTCCTCCTTTATTAGTGTCAACCTTGGTGTGAAAGTGATGAAGGGACAGTCTGTGTTCCTGTTAGAAGATGACCTCAAGTTTTCCATTCCCAGAGAGAAGGATGCTTGCAAAGTAGAAGTTGTGATTAATGAGCCAATAACACAGAGGGTTGGGAAACTAACTCCACAGGTATTTCAGCTCCATTGTACTGCTCGGAGTGTTCATGTATGCAGGTGTGGGAGAAACTACAAANGGGTGGAGTAGTGACTAAAAGCTATGAAAGTGAGTGGCCTGTGGGATTCAGCCTTTTGCTAAAAGCAGCCAGCTGACAAGAGAACTACACTCCAGAAATCCAAAAGCTGAGCTAAATAATACCAGTGCATACGAGCAAGTGTGGTGAGAGTCTTCTTCCACAAGGACAGAATGAGATTTCAAAACTTCCAGTTAGGAGATATCCTCCCGTCTCTCAACTGCTTGTTTTTCTGCCGAGGGGGTAACCAGTGCCTCTCGGATAATGCATAGCCCATTAGGGCATTTTGCATTAGTCACTCAGCTACTACTTAGGGAGCAATTAAGAAAAAAGTAATCACATACAATAAGTTCATTGTGTAAGTCCTTGTTTATTCTGCTCAGCTAAAATGCTCACAGATGGCAAATACATTGGAACAAAAATGTTTTAGTTTCACTTTAATGTTTCAAACTCGTAGGAATAACGAATTGCATTTCGTGTTAACCCCATTCTACTAGTCATTCGCCTTACAAATCTCCTCACCTTGTTCATAACAGGAAAGAGTTGTGGGTAACTGATGTTAGGATGGAAGAAATAGAAGAGGAATGATAAACCATTTTAATGAATGATCACCAAACAGTTATTATCTACTTCTCAAAAGTTCTGCATTTTTTCCTGTACCATATAGCATACACTTCTATATGCCTGCGTATGTGTATTGTTTGAAACATCCTCTTTAAGGTTTCTGGTTGTGCCTGTGCAGAAGCACGAGTCTGGATAGATCTTTCAGAGTTTCTGTCTTCATCATCATCATCATAGTTTTTGCAGTGCTGACAAGTATTTCAGCGAAACTACCACTTGGAAGAAGTGGAGGTGCTCCAGGGAAAACAGGAGGCGGTGAGCACACTGGTGTGTGACCTTCTGCAAAGACTGGTTCAAAACAGAGCGGTCCCTCTGCTGAGACTTTCTCAGGACTTGCTCTCTGTCAGCACAGAAACCCTGACCATGGTCCACCCACTCCAGTTCCCCAGTCTAGTTTGGCCCATGAGGAGAAGGAGTTACATGGCTCGTTGGCAAGCCTCTTCCGGAACAAGCTGGCTGGTTGAGGGAGTTACTGTGTTTTCCATTTCTGCCTCAACCTCTACATGCAGTAGAACCAAGTTATTTTTAAAAAGCCACCTAGTTTTATAACCTGACATTCTTCAAGCACAAGGTCTTCAAATACCCCAGGATATGTGTATTCACCACGCCTTTCTCCCAAAATGTCTAGGCTCCTTGACTTTTCCCGTCCCCAGTCTCATCCTTCCATGGCCCTGATATGAGCCCAGGCAGCCAAGTGTGGATCTTGAGGGATGCAGGTACATGCCTTCGGGAGATGTCAACTCTGCTAGGTGTGGTATCAGGCTGGAGAAGGACTGTGGCTGCTGGTGGTGCCCAGAATACCTCCCCTAGATGGCTTTTCTTTCAAATGCCATCCCAGTAGGAAAGGTGCCTCCTCTTCTCTGCAGCCATGAGGAGGTGGGAATGGCAGAGATTGCCAGCAAGATACCTCTCTGGTTATTTCTAGCCTTATTTTCTTGCTGGCAAAGAACAAGAAGGCATTTGTAAGTTAAGTACTTCTCTTTTAAATGATAAAATCCTGAGACAGATGCTGAGAAGTCCTGCTGAGCATTCACCGCTCATGAAAAAAAATCGCCAGGCTCTTTCTATCAGGAAATTCTGTGGCCAGAAAAAGTCTCTGGACAGATCTGCTTTACTGCCGTTAAAGTGAGTAATGTCCTAGGAATGTGTGACAATCTATTATTTGTAATTGAAAAGCAGTTGAATTAGACAAAACACCAAAGGTTGTCAGTAATTAGGAAAAGGTTTAGATCTCTTTTGTCTTGCCCATCGAACTTACAGACAATTAGAGATGCCTGTTCAGGTAGAATGAAAACATATTAGGAAACACGAAGCCGATGTTTCTTTATGCAGAGTAGACTGTTTCTTAGACATAAAGCAAAAGACTGTCAGTCAGTAGTAACGGACTGTTGTGGTGACCTGCAAAATGAACACCAAAACCCATGCAGGGTTATGAAGTAGGTATGTTTTATTACAGCGCTGGGTGCAGGCAGGATTGCTCCATCAATCCTGCACACCCCATCTTGGCACAAGCCACAGTTTATGTTACAAAAACATGCATGCTCATAATAAGAGGTAGGGTTATTACAATTATTTCTTGGAGTTCATTAATGTAGGTATTGTCCCATTCTCCTCCCCAGGTCCAACCCACTCTGGTGGTCTTGAAATGTTATCTGAGATGAGGGCCAGCACAGTCTTCCTCACAGGGTCTTTTCATCTGGTCAGCAGACCCCTCTGCATTGCTGATGTCAGGATATCTCTGCTTCTCCTTTATTGCCTTCCTGCTTTCCTTGGTCACTGCAGGCCTGGTTCTTTACAAGATTACATGTCACACATCTCCAACTGGTAGCTGCAGACACTTCTGCAGACACTTCTGCACCAGCCCTAGAAGCTGGCAAAACACCTACTGACTTTGAGTGTTCTACATTGATCTACATCAGTGAAGAATCTCATCTTTAGTGTAGAACATCAAACTACTGTAAGCTGTTCTGTGAGTGACTTTTTTTTTTTTTTTAGGTAACACACAACTTAACTACGTCTCCCTCCCTTTCCCTCTGTCCTTTTTTTATGGGATACCACTTAGGGCTATCTAATTAAGTAATCATTTTCCTCTAGGTTAGCTTGTCCTAAGAAAGAAAATATATTAAGTGAGAAAAACACATATTTGTTGTTTATTAAATCCTGAAAAATAACACAATACACACTCCCGTGACACTTGAAAACAATATACAACAGAAGAGCCATGACACAAAAAAACCAATCTTCATATGAGAACAGTTTTGGTTTTCCCCCACAAACTATTTATGTCCTTCTATGCAATCCGAACAAAATCACTCATGCTTTCCATAACACCGTATACTATAGATTATTCCATGACACATTTAAGTAATGGTAAAAGTGATAAATGCATATATATGTGTCTGATAATCAATTCACTCATTACTTAAAAAAAATAATCCAGCAATACATTTTAAAATCACTAGGAATACAGAAAAATTGCCACATAACTTGAGCATCTGAGAGTAACTTCAGTGAAAATGGACAATGCCAATAATAACAAAAGCTGACTAATTATTTTTCCATTATAGAAGAATGCAATTTCTGTGTGGTAAAAAGAAGAGAAACAAAGGTCACTAGTTCTTACATCTTCTAATGTGAATGCATTAAGTGGCCATGAGGCTCTTCAGTCAACAGCACCTTAACAGATAGTTTAGGAATCAAAATATTCTTTTATTTTTGTACTGAAACTCAGAGAATCCAAAGACTTTGTCTATGCACTGTACTTCTGGTCAACATTTCAGAAGCTTACTAAAATCTCTTCCATTTCACTGTCCTCCAAAGTGGTCAGTGAGATGGGGAGATGTAAGTAGTTCCAGCAAGCCACTTCATGATTCATGAGTGGTTGTATATAAAAAAAAATGAGTGGTTGTGATGGTTTGGGTGTCCCCCGCCCCCCACAACTTTAGAAATCACACAGACTAGACTCAGCCAGCTCTGGAAATTTGAATGAAGATTGTATTTACAGCTGGCACAATTTACAAGCGGATATCTACAGTATATACAGATATATATACAGAAACATACAATGTAAAAAAATAATACAGACACACAACTCCCTCCCAGAAACCTGAGTCCCCAGGAGGGGCTCTCAACCACCCCTCACCTTCCCCCTACCCCTCTCAACCTTACCCCAGTCCCACGGAAGAATGGAGGGTCGGCCAAGAGGATTAAGCAAAGGTGAATCCATGACAGCCTGACTCTCCAGTTGACGAATCAGCTTATGAATGGGCAACAAAGAGTCACGGTTAGTTNGTCACTCACTCAAGGACTCATCCAACCCAGCCTTGAACATCTCCAGGGAGGGAGCAGCCACAACCTCCCTGCGCAACCTGTTCCAGTGTTTCACCACCCTAACCATAAAGAACTTCTTCCTAACATTTGGTTTGAATCTTCCTTCTTCCAGTTTAAACCCATTACCCTTCATCCTGTCATTCCAAGACTTTGTAAATAGTCCCTCCCCAGCCTTCCTGTAGGCCACCTTTCAGATACTGGAGGGCTACTATAAGGTCTCCTCAAAGCCCTCTCTTCTTCAGGCTGAAGAGCCCCAACTCTCATAGCCTGCCCTCACAGGAGAGGTGCTCCAGCCCTCTGATCATCTTTGTGGCCCTCTTCTGAACTCATTCCAGCAGTTTTATGTCCTTGTGTTGGGGGGGCCCAGAACTGCACACAGTATCCCAGGTCTCTTAATGAATGCTGAACAGCTTTTACTCAGTGAAAAAGAGTTTATTTTACTCCATAGAAGCACTAGACACATGTGATTACTGCATATGATAGCTGAATCAAAATGACATTTAGATTCGTAGTGAGACAGTCAGGAAATGCCATAATTAATTTTTTCCTTCTTGCTGACAGGAGTATACCATATCTGTAGGTATGAAACATGCATATCCTCCATCTAGATCTAGGTTGTGTAGGGGTTCCCTGATGTCACAAATATAACATACACATGGTTTTATCAATGCTAGGAATATTCAGCTATTACACTACTGAGAAATGCAACGACATGGGAATTGTAATTTGCCACACTTGTAAATTAGCATATGTCAGGGCACAAAAATGTCAGGACACAAAAATCCCAGACCCCAGAATCGCAATCTCTGCTCAAAAGAATGGGTGTGTGAGAACTCTCTTCAGCAGTCTTTTGAGTAATGGATAAGGCGTTTTTCCTCCTTAGCTTACTTCTGCAAGGCCATAAACTATCAAATAAAAAAATTCAACCTGAAATATGTCTCTGCCTTGAATGGTTAAACTCTGGCCAGATACCTTTACAAATTCGACCTATATCAGGTGTGCCATAAGAATTGGTTTCTTTTGTATTAGCAGATGGATATCATACGGAAATTCTGCCCACCTTTATGCTGTAGTATCGCACTGGTGTTGGGGCTGGGTGTTGCTGTGGCACAGTGTTATGAAGTAAAGTTTCATAACACACAGAGACAACATCTGGTCTGCTGAAAGGCTACAAGCACACATTCAGTGTTCCAAAAACATGTAACAAATCTGAGCTAGCTTCCAACAGTGAAGTTTCACAGCATCATGCATTTTTAGTCCCGTGGTGGTGTCCATAAAGCAGGATTTAATGTATAATCACTGCAAGTAACTTTAAAAGCAGGGAAATTTTGGCCAGTAGGACGAGGGAGGTTATTCTTCCCCTGTACTCAGCACTGGTCAGGCCACACCTTTGAGTACTGTGTCCAGTTCTGGGCTCCTCAATTCAAGAGAGATGTTGAGATACTGGAACGTGTCCAGAGAAGGGTGATGAAGTTGGTGAAAGACCTGGAACACAAACCCTATGAGGAGAGGCTGAGGCTCAGGGGGGACCTCATTGCTGTCTACAACTACCTGAAGGGAGGTTGTAGCCAGGTGGGGTTGGTCTCTTCTCCCAGACAACCAGCAATAGAACAAGGGGACACAGCCTCAAGTTGTGCTGGGGGAAGTACAGGCTGGATGTTAGGAGGAAGTTCTTGCCAGAGAGAGAGATTGGCATTGGAATGGGCTGCCCAGGGAGGTGGTGGAGTCACCGTCCCTGGGGGTGTTCAAGAAAAGATGAGGCACTTTGTGCCATGGTCTTGTTGACTGGATAGGGCTGGGTGATAGGTTGGACTGGATGATCTTGGAGGTCTCTTCCAACCTGGTTGATTCTATGATTCTACGATTCTATGAAATCTAACATTATACTCCAGGAACTGCTGTCTTTTCAGATCCACTGAGGTTCTCCCACAGAATACAACTACATCTGTAAGTCCACAGGCTAAGGTGCTAGAGAAGTGTGTGTTTAAATTATTTATTGTGCTGGAGGAGGGACTCGGCAGCCTGAAACAATCACATTTATATGTCCATTCTCTTAAAGAATATCAGCAGCTCCACAATGAAGTGGTTGCTTTGGCTCCCACTGGGAGACCACTGAACAGGTAAATGAATACTTAAGTATTCACAGAAACAAATGTGAGATATGATTTTCCTAGTATGATGAATTCCTGACAGTCAGATGTGGATCAATAGCCAGAAAGTCAACATCCTTGTCAATGTTGCACTTGTCTATTCTTTCTTCTTCACAGGTTTTTGACTGTCACTTCCTTCCTAATGAAGTCAAATACACACACAATGGTTGTCCAATTCTAGATGAAGACATGGTAATGCTTAGGCTGTACAGGTAAGCAGTGGTGGAGATTGCATCTCATTGTTACCAGGGCAACCATTTTTTCAGCCTGTTTTTCATGGTAAATGCATTTTCTGCTGCACATAACAGAATTACTTAGATCCAGTTGCAGCAACATTAGTCAAAAAGTGACAATCTGTTTACAGAAACATTTATGACAATGTAGGTCAGATCACTGTAACTATGTGTTTGTTGGTATTCACAAACATTATCTATTGCTTGTTAGAGAAACCCAGTGATTTTTCTTCCTATTGAAGTCACAGTAGTGATTTCAGAGCACCGCATGTTCTGTCCTGTCCTGATGATGGGTATCTTTATATATACACAGCGAGTAACCTCTTCCTTTGCACAAACACCCTTTGTACAAATATGAGGAGGTGGGTAGCAGTGTCTGTCACCTCATGGTCTCTAGTGATTAGTGGTTTGAGGGCTCATGAGAGAAAGGAGTTGAAGTAAGCGAGGCCAATGCCAAACTCAGGGCAACAGAACATGGGATGATGTGTAATTGTTGTCCTTCTATCACTTGCAGGTTTACAGAAATGGAAACATTTGTAGAAACATTCACCCTCCATGTTCAGTTACTTGAACCAGACTGTAACGTCATCAAAATGCGCTCTGGAGCTCTGGAGGTCCCTGAGTACTATGGTCTTTCCAGGGTGATTGACAAGAACGTGCTCACTTTTGACTATGACAGGAAGATAAATCTGGATTGCACCATTTCCATAGCCTCCTCAGAAACCCACCTGCCTGCTCATGGCCAGCTCATCACTGGGGAAGTGAAGCAAAAGCAGCTCCATGGAGATAAACTACAGAGCCTCTTCCCTAGCACTGGTATGATGTGCTTTATTTGTTTGTATAAGCAGGTTTAGACAGATTAAGTCTGCAGCAGTGGGTTGCTTCACAAATGTTAGCTGTGTGATGTGAAGTTTAATAAGCAACTTGGCCTACCATGGAGACTGAAAGGTACAGGAATTTGTATGTGCTACAACACCAATTACAGATCCAGGTCAACAATCCCACATTTGGAATCCACTTTTGGCTCTCCAGATCAGTGTGATGGCTTTGAGAGTCCCAAGACTCAGTAGAAACAAGTACATGGCCTGAAGTTGCACCAAGGGAGGTTTAAATACCCTCATGGACAGGGTAATGAGGCGCTGGAATGGATTGCCAGGGAAGTAGTGGAGTTACTGTCCCTGGAGATGTTTAAGGAAAGATTGGATGTGGCACTTAGTGACTTAGTTGATGTGGTGATGTTAGGTCATAAGCTGGACTTGATGATCTCAGAGGTCTATTCCAGCCTCAATAATTCTGTAATTCTGCGAAACAGCACAGAGAATCACTGGAGGTAGCACTTCAAAAGACCAAGGGAGATAGGAGCTGTAAGATGCCAGTTGAAAACAAGATTCTTTAGAAAAACCTAAGTCAGGAAAGGAGTCCTAATTCTCATGATACAGACTTTAAGTTTAGCTATAAAGATGGTCTTCCTGTGTTGGTTTCTGCTGTGGCAAATGTCTCATTATTGCCTCTGTTGAGTTTCAGAGCACAGCCCAGGCCAGCAGTGCAGAAATAGGAGCTGCATTCTGGGACTGGGAGTTGTTCAGAGCACAAAAATGAGCTGTGAAGAATTTTTGAGGATGGGAATTCGATATCAGCACCTTGACTCTTCCTCACCTGACACCGATTATATTCCTGTGAGACTGGATCTCACAGACAGCAGAAGCAAAACTCTGCACAAGGTAGACTTTACCTTGCAATATCTGATTGTCTTCCTAGTTAAAAATCAATTTAAAAAAAGTTGCCCCTTTTCACATATAAAGAGAGATAATGAGAATAAAATTTGATTCAGTTCTTAGAATGTTGCTAGCTGGGAAAATTCTACTTAGACCATTATGGCCACACAGAAACACTTTTGGTTATTTAATGTAAGACATAAGTAATTTAGCCTGAGAGTAAAATTATGTATGACATAATTCTACTTTTTTTAAAACAATGTGATCTGCATTGACTTCAACTTAAAGTGTAATTAGTAAGGTAAGAGCTGTGTGAACATATTGAGTTAGTAATAATTAATGACTTGTGCATGTCTCTATCATGTAAAATTATTAATCAAACACATGTCAAATTAAGCAAATTGTTTCAGTCCAAAATTAATGACAAAAATAAGACTATTTTTTCCAGTGAACCTGGAAGGCCTTTTCATGAGATCAAAATATTTACTCTAGGCATTTCTACACTAACATGTTCAAATTTTTAGTTTAAAAACAAACATTGCTTTCACATGTATCCTAATTAGCTCTGTGAAGGTAATGTAAATTGATTTTATTTGCTTCATGTTGTCCTTTCATTCGACTCTTTTATTCCTTTTGCAGAGTGAGTATGCATGGCTCCCTGTTCGGATTAAAGGCGCCGTTCCCAATCAAATACCCAAAGCTGCCCCAGCAGCAAAGCTTTTCCTGGAAGTGGATCAATTTATTTTAACTCCCCTTACAACCATGACTGTTGATGTGGAAGACAAAGAAACTCCAAAGTCTCTTCTTGTATTCAATATTACCAAGCCACCTCCACAGGGCTTCATCACTCATTTATCTGACCACACAAAACCTGTTGGGTCCTTCATGTGGAAAGATCTCAGTGATATGCTCATAGCTTACCAGCCTCCAAATAAGAGCCACACAGAGAGGAGAAGTTACAAGGTAAAAGTGTAATGTATGAGTATTTGTAGTATTATTCCCCTTAAGATTCAGTAAGCTATAAATAAGTGCATTCATATGCAATTGATATTTTTCAGGAAAAAAAAATATGAAAATGTGCTTATCTATGTGCAAGGTTGGAGCAGAGGTAAAATCTTGTACTCACTTTCTCCTATGACTCATCAGCATAACTGTCTTAACACAAATCAGGTATTTCTTGGTCACTAGTTAAGAAAAATTTTTATCCCCTCTGATTAAGAGTATCTAACAGGATATTCCATCCTGGTGGGTTTTTTTTTTGTTTGTTTTTGTGTTTTGGTGTTTTGGGGGTTTTGGGGTTTTTTTTTGGTCCTTCACATCCTACCTACTGCAGCAGTGGTGGTATAGGGGCTACCAAAAGGGTCTTCCAGCAGGAATTTTTTAAAACAGTAAAAGCATAGAGAAAATGAAGCCATTGGAAAAAGCAGACTAAGATTTGCAGGGACTGAAGTAAATGAGTAAATGAACAGTACCAATCTATGGGATCAAGGCTGTAGGAACACATTTACATTTTATGGGAGCAAACAGAGCACCCTTCTATCTTTTCCATGCTGACTGATAAGGATGTTTGTCCCTTCAGATCTGCCATAGGATGCTGATAATGGGAGTCTCCTACTTTGCGTACATTGCATTATTTTTTTCCAGTAACAACTATGCTAGGCACTTTGTGTAGTTCAGTAGCATGCAGAGCACTCTGAGAATTAAATCGTAGTCTTAAAAAGTTTAAGATACAAGAAGTAAAGAAATGAGTTAAAGGAGTATATAAATATGCTGATAGTTAAAACTATCTGACAGCAATGACCCAAACAAAACAAAATGGTTGGCACTGAAGTAAAGACATCGAAGACGCAAAATCAGAGCAAGGTCAGCTGGGGAAAAGGTGAACTGGAAAGCAGGGCAACAGTAACAGTTAACTTTGGCATCCGATGCCGACAAGGCTCGTATTTTTTTTAACCCTGGCAATGATAAGAATCTCCTGTTTCCTTAGTATGAGGATCAGTAACCCTGTCCATCTGCCTGCTCGTTAAGTGCCTCTTCTCTATTGTGTTCAAGAATCTGACAGCTCAAGAGTTGGACACTTTTTTTGTTTGTTTGTTTCAGTCTATTTTTTTTTCTTGTCCTACATATATTAAAAGAGTAGGAAATACCCCCTCCCCCTTTACTATTGTTATGTAAAACTCCCTATGTTAATTGCTGAGTGAATTGTACCCTAAACGACAGTGAAAACACATTTCTTCCCCACTGCATTACAAACTAACTTTCCCAGCGTTCACTGTGAAGAGAACAGAAAGCAGATACTTGATTTATTGCAGAACCTCAAAGGCTCTCTTTAGAAGCTAAATCAAGTTTGATAATATATTACCAAAAGATTTTAAGATCTCTCAGGAGTGAATGCACTATATGTGTTTCAGAGTAGAGTGGATTTTCAAGGTGGGTTTTTGTTTGGTTGGTTTGGTTGTTTTCTTCGTGTTTTGTTTTGTTTTTCTCACAATAAATAGCTCGTCTATTTTCACATCAGGTGGAGTTTGAGGTTCATGACTTCTACTTTAAAAGGAGTTTACCAATCACTGTGCATCTTTCTATCAGAACAACAGATACAAATGCTCCTCGAGTTTCATGGAATACAGGTGAGATCTCCTTTCTTCAGTTTATTTTGCTACATTTTGCATTTTTAAAGTTTTGACAGAGGTATTTGACAAAACTCTAAAATTCAGATTCACACCCGAAGGTTAGGGATAATTAAACTGAGGTTTAAGAATCGTTAAACTGAAAAGTAGATTTACATCTACTTTTTTTTCTAGTTATCCATTCAGGTGAGAACCTGTTACAACAACTTGACAAAAATCTCCAGTCTTACCTGAATGACAAACAAACACACAGGCACAAAATGCATTACAGGAAATTCAGGATTTCTGTAGATAGAATTTTCTTTGACAATTAACTGGATGTAAAAGAATATAAATAGCAAGGACAAATACATGACGGAATAAAAGGGTATGCGCACTACCATTCATTTGAACTTTGGAAACTTTAAGGCTCTTTCAAACGTATTTGTAAAGCCTGCAGTGGAGACACTACAGTCTTGCCAATCTGGAGTGAAATGCACTTTGAAATTCATTCATCAAAAGGGAAAGGTGAAAGATCAAACAAGTCATGAAGTTAACACCAGAGAGTGTAGTCTCTTCACAGTAGAGAAGGGAGACCCAGAAAGAAAAGGCTTATGGCTACAAGAGAATTCCCACCTGAAAGGACTGTTGGACCCAGAGATACTGTCCTGTTGTTAAAATTGAGCCACCAAAAACTTCCGTAAATTCTAGGAGTTTTATTTTGGCAAGCAAGAAGCAGCACTGGGTGCAGGGGAGTTTATCGCTGCAGCTGCGCACTGTACACATGCAGCTGCAGGGTTTTTATTTCCCGCTCAGATACATGTTCATGAAGCAGTTCAATAATAATCAAACACTTCCCGAGGAGGTTGTGGTTTTTGCTGGAACTGTTGCACATGCGTGTTAATCCTCCGGGGGGTCTCTCTGGTGGCCGTGAGGCTGAAGTAACGAGTCCTCCTCAGGTGTCTTTGTGACTCAGCCGTTTGCGTCTTCATGGCTGCAGGCTTTATGGTCTCTTATCTACCACGCTCATGGCGTTTTCTGTTATCGATCATCCCTAGCCTTGTTCCCTTAGCTTCGACACACCCCTGTTTTGCTCACGTCCCCCATTGACAGGGGCTATCTCTTCACAGTGCTTTCTGTTATCGCTTGTAGGTTCCGACGTCTCCAGCTTAGTTAGCCCAAACACACCCTACTCTGCCATTCTCATATTGACATATTTTCATTGTATTCTACTTTGCCATTCTTATATTGACACAAGTACCATTTTTCACACTGTCATGATTATCAGCATATACTTCAAAATGCAGGCTAAGAAAGTTGAATGCCTGGTTTCAGACATTGTGAGCCTGCAAGCGCAGGGCTACGATTTAGCTGAAGAAAAGAAAAATCTTTAAAGAGAGGAGAGTAGGGCAAGCATGTCAGAATAAAAGCGGGTATCAAGTTTTTGAACTGGACTTGAAATGCCAGTCCAGGTAGGCACGTAGATGGAATCTAACAGGTCTGTGGGGTTTTGTTTGTTTGTTTGTTTGTTCTGACTGCAAAAACCTTTAGAAAGGTTGGATGCTGACAATCTTGACCATCATAGACACTTTGGTGAAATAATGCTTTGTTTTTTTTCAGGCCTCAACCTCCTGGAAGGGCAATCTCGGCCCATCACATGGCAACACTTACAAATTGTAGATAACGATGACATCCAGAATGTTCGACTGGTCACAGCTGATGGCTTACAGCATGGGCAGCTCACTGTGAGAGGTAAATCACTTCAATCTCAGGGTCTGCAAGCAGGTTCTTTAGTGATAACTGGCTATGATAACACAACAGACAATAATACGTTGAAAGAATCCGTCCTATGTCACTCCCTGCTGAAGGGTGCCAGCATAAGAGGCAGTTTCACGAGGAAATGAAGGTGAAAAGAAAGAAACACCTATATACACAGTAAGAAATAAAAAAAATCACAAGCTCATTAAGTCAACTGCATAGCTTTAGGCAGTTTTGCAAATGTTGTCCCCATCCTTAAACAAGAGATACTTGTAAGTCTGGCAGGTTGCCTACACACCACTTTAATTTCAAAATGGTTCTTAGTTTCTTCACTGGAAGTGAATTCAGCCCAAGCGAGAGAACATAGCTAGAAACAGCAGGCCTGATGCTGCTCTGCTTCTCACCAAGGATAAAGGAGCTGCTAAAAATTACGTTTTGTTGACAAAAACAGAAAACATTTGGACATGGTTGTTATTTACTGGCAGCCTTAAGGTTCATTATAAGAAGTTGTGACTGAATCAGAGTTCTAATTCATTAGCATTCTAAGTGGTCCAAATTACTAATTTTGTTTTGCAAACAAACCTAGAGACATAAAGCAAGTATTTAAAGAAAAGGAGAAGGTGGCATTTGTAATTTATTTGAAACAGATACTACTCAGAAGTATGCTTTGTCTCAGAAGACTACTGCCAAGCAGTTCAGTGTTTGCATGATCATCCTCCTGTAGTGCTACAAACAGAAACTATGGTGTCAGCAGTATTAGATATTAGCCCCAAAGATGTGTTAGGGCATGTGGCCAGCCAGGGAGTGAGCGGCAGGCTGTGAAGCTGCAGAGCAGCTGTGCCTGCACACAGAACCCAGGGACCATCTCACGGTGGCAGTCCTTTTCTTTCACTAAGTTCCCTGGGGTTTCTCAGCCTCCCTTTGGCAGCCAGCCAAAGGCTGAGTCGGTTCAGAGGCTGTGTCTTTCTTCCATTTTATGTGCCTGCACAGGCATGTGCAAAGGAAACTATCAGTACGATTTTTGGGGATTGTCTTTTTTTCTGTTTAGCAAACTCCAAATGGTGTACAAAGCTCAGATTTAGCCCTCCAGCTGCACCATAATTGAAATGCTGATGGAAAATGGCCTGAGCCACTGCTCACTGAATCAGTGGAGAGATTCCTATTAACTGAAAGGAGCAGTGAATCAACTCAAAGTTTTGAATGCTTTTTTTCTGGGTTTAATGATGCCAGTCTTAGGAGAGTTCTGAAAGAAAGAGGTATGTATGGCATTCTTCCCTCTCTTCTGTCAATACCAGAGGTCTATAAGCAATCTAAAGGGACTTCAAGGCACTGGGAAAAGAAGTTGAGGGATCGGGGGCACAGGTAATCTTTTAATCTATACTCTTAGTTGCAAGTTGGAATGCTGAGAGGAACATGAAGTCATACCTGATTAACAAGTGGCTCAGAGGCTGGTGCTGCCAACAAAATTTTGGGTCCTTTGATCTTGGGGAACTTTATATGGCACCGAGCCTGCTAGCAACAGATGGGGTACAACTGACTCAGAGTGGGAGAAAGATCCTGGCACATGAGATGGCTGGGCTTGTTGAGAGGGCTTTAAACTAGGCTGGAAGGGGAAGTGGGTTAAACACAGTTAAACAGTACTAGACACAAACCAAAGGAGGCTGAGGGTGGTAGGCCAGAGATAGGGGTAAAAGCAGCAGCCCAGCTGAAGTGTATGCATGCTAATGCACAAAGTATGGGTAACAAACAAGA
>WAAF01009015.1:0-48247 GCA_013400475.1 Tricholaema leucomelas | reverse complement strand
CTTCCAACCCTGACTGATTCTATGATTATTTGATTCTAAGAGAGCAGCCTTTAACAAATCAACAAAATGGGAGAACACTTCTAGCAGTAAAGAATTAATTGGTAATGGTCCTTTCTTTCAAGGGAAAAAAAAATATCACAGTAAGAAGCAAAAAGCCATCAAAGTGGAAAAAAAAACACCTACCAACCCTCTGCAATTCTCCTAGTGCTACAATTTCACAACACATATCAGCTACACATTACCAATCTGAGTTTTACAACACTCTCAACTCATTTTACTCTATAGACTTCTGTGCATCTCAGATGAATTTAGAGTTGGAATATATTTCTTAAGCTTCTTCCCCTGTCAGTGGTTCAGGACTATCTCTTTCATTTTCCATAGCTCAATAATGCTTCCTGATTTGGGCATCTTCCTATAACACTCTGCATACAGAGAAATTCCCCCTTGGATTCCTGACGACTCCCTCAAGAGTCTGACTACTTTAAGAGGTTTTGTGCAGTTAGCCTGGGCTAGGCACTCCCTCTCTGCCCTTCCTCCTTCATCAGCCAAATTAAAACAAGTGAGGGAGAGGAACTAGTTAAGAGAGAATTAGCAGTGGAAAGACAAAAGAGGTGACTTTTTTGGGAGCAACAATTAGAGACATATGTGTAGAACTCCTGTCCTTACCCTGTTGTGCTCTGTTCATTGCCTTGCTCTATGCCCCTGAACATGGCTTTCTGAGACGCCCATACAAGTGTGCCAGCTAGTGTCAGTAGTGCCAAAACTGCTCCTGCAACTGCTGCTTTTGAGCACGATGTGCTGAGAGAAGCCAGGATGGGGAATACTGCCAGTGTTTTGGAGCTTGCTTTGTTCTGGTCTTGAATGCCATGGAATTTTGGCACGGGCTTTTGTCAGATTGCGAGTTTTCAAGCAGCACTCAGCATGCTGTTACCACTTGGCTTAGGTGTCCCTAAAGTGGTTAAAGCTGTTCCTGACCCATTAGCTGTATTTCCCAGCCCAGTCTGTTAGCCTGTCATGGGTCCACACAGAAGGAGGCCCTCAGAGATCTTCACAACATACTTAAATTGCTGCTGGCTTTCACAGGAGTTTGCTGAGGAACTGACTGATTTGACATTTGGCATCTCAGATGTTAATGTTCCTTTTTTGACTTCAACATCTGCTACAAAAATACTTCCAGTACATTATTTGGTTTCTTTTTCTCTATTTTTGCTTCTATTTCTCTGCCTTTGCTAATTAAATGGTTTCTTTCAGCACTGGTATGTGTTGCATTGGCAGTGCTGTTTCACTAGTCAGTGAAGTGCTTTCATTTCAGATCAGGTCAGTTCGTCACAGCACATGAAATCCCAGAGGCAGTATTGTGGACTTCATCACAATGATTTAGTTATCCTTCTAAGACACCTGCTGAATAAATCTAGGTTCTTCACTAGTCAGTGAAGTGCTTTCATTTCAGATCAGGTCAGTTCGTCACAGCACATGAAATCCCAGAGGCAGTATTGTGGACTTCATCACAATGATTTAGTTACCCTTCTAAGATACCTGCTGAACAAACCTAGGTTCTTTCTCTGCAAGAATTTTTCATTGAACAACTTCAGCCTTCACAAACACATTATTTCATTTTTACCCACTTGGCTTCACAAGACTGAAATTGGATTTTACAAAGGTCTTTGTGACTAAACCAGAAATACTCAACTTGGCCATACTTCATGACCTGCAGTCACAGGTCAGGCACTTAGTGATCTACCTGCACAATCCCCAAAAGACCTTTAAATGAAAATATGGTTAAATGGTTAACAATTCCAATAGCTGATACCTGAAACAACATGGATAGAACAGAATTAACCAGGTTGGAAGAGGCCTCTAAGATCATCCAGTCCAACCTACCGCCCAGCCCTATCCAGTCAACCAGACCATGGCACTAAGTGCCTCATCCAGGCTTTTCCTGAACACCTCCAGGGACGGTGACTCCACCACCTCCCTGGGCAGCCCATTCCCATGCCAATCACTCTCTCTGTGAAGAACATCCTCCTAACATCCAGCCTATATCTCCCCCAGCACAACTTGAGACTGTGTCCCCTTGTTCTGTTGCTGGTTGCCTGGGAGAAGAGACCAGATAACTAAATGTTTGTTACTTCATGACCTGCAGTCACAGATCAGGCACTTAGTGATCTACCTGCACAAGCCCCAAAAGAACTTTAAATGAAAATATGGTTAAATGGTTAACAATTCCAATAGCTGATATCTGAAACAACACAGATAGCTAAACATCTGTGACTACGTGTTTAATGTTACTGTTATATGAAAATTGCAGGAAATTAAGGAAGTCTCACAGGATAGAATGATGAAAGCAAGACAGGAAGAGCAAAGATGGGGCAGGACTCAGAAGAACAGAGTGAAATTTGTACATACACCTGATCACCCTTGAAATACTCTGAGAAGTGCATAGAGGGAAAAAAAAATCCTCTATTTCTTTTGCAATGAAACTCCTTTGCTGGGAAAAGCTGCTCAGACAATTTTGAAGTAGATAAACTACATTTATCATGGAATCAAGCAGGTTGGAAGAGACCTCCAAGATCATCCACTTCAACCTAGCACCCAGCTCTATCCAGTCAACTAGACCATGGCACTAAGTGCCTCATCCAGGCTTTGCTTGAACACACCCCGAGATGGTCACTCCACCACCTCCCTGGGCAGCCCATTCCAATGCAAATCACTCTCTCTGCCAACAACTTCCTCCTGACATCGGCCTAGAGTGCCCCCAGCACAATTTGAAACTGCGTCCCCTTGCTCTGTTGTTGGTTGCCTGACAGAAGAGATCAATCCTCACCTGTCTACAGCCTCCCTTCAGGTAGTTGTAGACAGCAATGAGGTCCCCCCTGAGCCTCCTCTTTTCCAAGCTAAACAAAAAAACCTGCTCAGGCAATTTCAAAGTTGACAGATTACATTTAAGTGTGCTATAGAAGTCAAATGCTTGATGTCTTGGCTTTGGCCTTGCCACAACTTGATGTCAGAGATGCCTCTACAACTACCAGAAAGAGGCTGTGCTGAGGTGGGTGTTGGTCTCTTCTCTCTAGTACCAGGTGATAGGATGAGAGGAAATGGTCTGAAACTGCACCAGGGGACACTGAGATTGGGTATTAGGAAAATAAATCTTTCCTGCAAGAGTGGTCAGGCATTGGAACAGGCTGCCAGATGGGGGAGTTGCTATCCCTGGAGGTGTTCAAGAAGTGTGTGGACATGGCACTTGGGGACATGGTTAAGCTGATGGTTGGACTCAGTCATTTTAGAGGTCTTTTCCATCTGAAACAATTTTATGACTATTACTCTCTAAGTGGGATGACTGAAGGCAGAGGCAGAGAATCGTGAACTGTCAGAGGGAGATACACAGTCACTTTTTCATATTACTTGTAACATTGAGCTTAATGTTTAGCTTGCCCCCAAATGTTCCAAAAGCCTACTTAGCCCCCAAGGAGAAAAGTCTATTGCCTTAGAACATTTTTTTATCCTGGATAAGACTTAATACAATGCATTTTAAACTATCAGGTATTAAACATCACTTGCATATTAGGGATGCAAAAGCTGAAGGTTAGGTCTCTGCCTTAGCTATCCACAGGTGAAAGGGAACATCCACCAAGCAACTAACTGCTTGCAAGTAAAATGGATCCATTTGGAGTCATAATATTTAGTTTGGACATTAAGCACTTTGTTGAAACAGACACTAAGTTGTTAAAGCCAACACATATGTCACAAAGTCAATGGAGAATTGAATAGTTCACTACAACAAAAAACAAAAGTAGTGAAAAGTTTATAAACATTTAATTCCTCTGTATTTTGGGAATGGACTCACAGTTTAAACCAGAGGCTTCTGCTCAGCCAGGACAAAGCAGTAAGGGATCTGCTGAGCCACCTGGATCCTCACAAGTCCATGGGACCAGATGGAATCCATCCAAAGGTGCTTAGAGAGCTGGCAGATGAGCTGGCCAAGCCGCTCTCCATCATTTATTAACAGTCCTGGCTCACTAGAGAGGTCCCTGAAGACTAGAAGCTGCCAATGTGATGCCTATCCACAAGAATGGCTAGAAGGAGAAGCTGGGAAATTGCAGATCTGTCAGCTTGATCTCAGTGCCAGGCAAGGTTATGGAACAGGTCATCTTGAGTGCCATCACAAAGCACCTACAGGATGCCCAAGGGATCAGGCCCAGTCAGCATGGGTTTAGGAAGGGCAGGTCCTGCCTGACCAACCTGATCTCCTTTTATGATCAGGCTACCCTCCTGATGAATGTGGGGCAGGCTGTGGATGTAGTCTACCTAGACTGCAGCAAAGCCTTTGACACAGTCTGCCACAACAAGCTCCTAGCAAAGCTGGCAGCTCCTGGATTGCACAGATTCACTCTGATACGGGTCAGGGCTGGACAGCTGGGCTCAGAGTGGTGGCTCAACTGGCAGGAAAGCAGGAGATGACCAAGTTGTCATTCCAGCTGTACTGACTTTCCTTTTCATGCAATTATTGCCTTAGCCTGGTGGTAATAAGTTACATTTCACTCCACCTTTCTAGAGCCTTTCTTAGATTCCACAGCAAAAACAAGAATAAGAAAGTCTCCATTTAGATATGGTATCAGATTTGCTTAATGGCATAAAGCATGAGGGCATGAGAAGAAAGGAGTGATTTTTTTCATCACTAGAAGCAATAAATGTTAATGGCTTATTACCTTGAGATTTCATAGAGAGCCTTAAATACTGTCTCTCCTGAAACATTCTCTTTTCCTTTTACCTATGGAATCTCACTAATGCTTTCTAGAGCTGGTGTGTTAGTGAAGAATCACCACAAAACAGTCCATTTCATAGAATCATAGAATCAACTTGGTTGGAAGAGACCTCCAAGCTCATCCAGTCCAACCTAGCACCCAGCCCTATCCAGTCAACTAGACCATGGCACTAAGTGCCTCATCCAGGCTTTTCCTCAACACCTCATTTATAACCTATTTATCAGCTACAAGCTTCAAGCATCGGTCAAAAACATCTCTACTATCACCTGCCAACAGCCTTACAGGGCAGATGTAAGGGAACTACATGAAGGAATCTGTACTCTTTTTTTCCCAGTATTTAAATGTTATGGCCTAGTTCCACATGAATCTCCCAGGTCACTTGTACAGAGATTTTTTTGAGGTGTCTCTTTCACAAGAATCTTAACAAAACAATAACCCTGCCAGGTGAAAGTGACATTTGTCCAAGGAGTAGCAGGTAAATATTGCTTGAGAGAAGCTCTGCAGGATGCTCTCCACAGAAGCAAACCTCACAAACTACTCAAAACATTAAAAAAACCAAAACAACTTCTAAGAAGTAGTGATCTTGCTAGTTGCTACATAACAGTGTACACTGGGCAAGAATTAAGAACCTCAGCTGCAGTTTTTTACGTGTAAAACGACAGGATTTTTTAGAATGACTTAATTAGGAGGAAGATCATTGCCTTTTTGCCAGCTGGAGACAAACAGAAAAAATAATGGCAATTACCAAAATGTCTGATTTAGATACTAGAGGTTCAGAAAGACTTTCCACAGTTAGAGTGGAAGGGTTAGAATGAGCAAAACAGCAACATTCTGAGCCATGCTCTTCATGAAATGAGTATCCTCTCTGTGCTTATAAGGACAACTGGATTTAGAGAGGAGTACCTGACAGTGACAAGAGCAGAACAAAATCAGTGCAAGGCATTACGACAACTCTGGAGAGAATCATACAATCAAGCAGGTTGCAAGAGACCTCCAAGATCATCCAGTCCAATCTATCACCCAGCCCTAGCCAATCAACTCGACCATGGCACTTACTGTCTCATCCAGGCTTTTCCTCAACACCTCCAGGGACGGTGACCCCACCACCTCCCCGGGCAGCCCATTCCAATGCCAATCACTCTCTCTGCCAACAACTTCCTCCTAACATCCAGCCTCAACGTACCCTGGCACAACTTGAGATTGAGTCCCCATGTTCTGTTGCTGGTTGCTTGGGAGAAGAGACCAACCCCCACCTGGCTACAGCCTCCCTTCAGGTAGTTGTAGACAGCAATGAGGTCACCTCTGAGCCTCCTCTTCTCCAGGCTAAACACCCCCATCTTCCTCAGCCTCTCCTCGCAGGACTGTGCTCCAGGCCTCTCACCAGCTTTGCCGCTCTTCTCTGGACACCTTCCAGTATCTCTCGAATTGAGGAGCCCAGAACTGGACACAGCACTCAAGGTGTGGCCTGACCAGTGCTGAGTACAGGGGAAGAATAACCTCCCTTGTCCTACTGGCCACACTGTTCCTGATACAGGCCAGGATGCCATTGGCTTTCTTGGCCACCTGGGCACACTGCTGGCTCATCTTCAGCTACTATCTACCAGTACCTCCACATCCCTCTCTGCCTGGCTGCTCTCCAGCCACTCTGTCCCCAGCCTGTAGTGCTTCTTGGGGCTGCTGTGTAGAATCCTGCACTTGGCCTTGTTAAATCTCATCCCATTGGCCTCTGCCCACCCATCCAGCCTGGCAAGGTCCCTCTACAGGGCTCTCCTATCCTCCAACATCTCCACAGCTGCTCCCAGCTTGGTGTCATCTGCAAACTTATTGATGCTGGACTCAATCTCCTGGTCCAGATGATCAATAAAGATATTGGCCAGGACTGGGCTCAGCACTGATCCTTGGGGAACACCACTAGTGACAGCTGCCAACAGGATGTGGCACCATTCACCACCACTCTCTGGGCCTGGCCCTCCAGAAACATCAGCATCCTTCATTTTCATATGAGGGCTAAAGTATTGTAGGGTGGACTCCTCAGCAATAACCTGAGTATTAAGTACCAGCTTTCTCTAATTAGTTATGTGACAGTACAATTACAGACTCCAAAGAACAAAAGTCTAGACAGCCTGGACATTATTACTATAGAATGTAGAAAATGCTGCTGCAGAATTCATTTAATCTTCCTGCAAAGATGTGAGGGACTGAAGAATTCCAGAGCCCTTTAATATAATATTCCATAACCCAGGCCCATTGCACAATACAGCTACAGAAAGACATTAAGAGCATGCCAGAGTGAAGCACTGTAAAAGCAATAAATTGTGCAAGCAGAATTCTGCAGGTCAAAGTTTCCACAGGGATCAGTGTCTTCTTGACTCTTTTCAACTTCATAGGAGTATATATTCAGCAAGGTTAAGAAATAGGTTGAGGTACCAACTACCATTTTTAACCCCCCCCAAAACAGCTTCTCACAGAGCAAACCATAGTGCAGTTCTGAGCTGGGAGATCAGATTTCACTGCAATGCCTGTTCTAGAGAATGTGTACATAGCAGACACACCTGCACTCACATTTGTGTGACCAAGGGCAGGCTCTTTTCTCCATCAAAGACCTTCCAAGGTGCTACACTATCATTTACTTTGGAAATATCATCTACGGCTGGTGTTTAAAACGATCCTATCTGTACAACTTGCTGGAGCTGATGCAGCAGGTAACAGCCTGGCCTCAAATCATGCTACTTCTAAATGCAATTACAAACAGATTAGTTAAATGACTACTCCTTTGTTTCCTGGCAATATTCCTTGAAAATGAACTGAGTGCTGTGTCCAGTTCTGGGCTCCTCAATTCAAGAGAGATGTTAAGATGCTGGAATGTGTCCGGTGAAGGGCGATGAAGCTGGTGAGGGGCCTGGAACACAGTCCTGTGAGGAGAGGCTGAGGAAGCTGGAGATGTTTAGCCTGGAGAAGAGGAGGCTCAGGGCAGACCTCATTGCTGTCTACAACTACCTGAAGGGAGGCTGTAGCCAGGTGGGGGTTGGTCTCTTCTCCCAAGCAACCAGCAACAGAACAAGGGGACACAGCCTCAAGTTATGCCAGGGGAGGTCTAGGCTGGATGTTAGCAGGAAGCTGTTGCCAGAGAGAGTGATTAGCATTGGAATGGGCTGCCCAGGGAGGTGGTGGAGTCGCCATCCCTGGAGGTGTTGAAGCAAAGCCTGGATGGGGCACTTAGTGCCATGGTCTGGTTGACTGGACAGGGCTGGGTGCTAGGTTGGACCGGATGATCTCGGAGGTCTCTTCCAACCTGCTTGATTGTATAATTTTGGCAGCATTAGCTAATGCAGCTCCACAGGACAGCACAAACCAGAAGATACTGATGGCAGACACAGCATCCACACTATGTGACTATGAAGGCACTTCAGCTCTGGTGAGTTTCCCTGCTCTATTCCCACCATACAGCAATGTTGGTCAGCGAGGAGGAGCTGCACCCACTGTGCTCCTGCCACCCTCTGCAGCAAGTGTGCACACAGATAAGTCACCTCCCTACATCTGCAGAGTTGGACTCGGCACACTGACAGCTATGCGAGGGACGGCTACTGAAGGGTTCTGTGCATTAAATCACATTGCTGTAAGTACTATCACTCCAGCTTCAATTGCTCAAGCAAGCTGTGCAAGGAATTCCATGCTCTACAGAAACGAACAAATGCTTTTTTCCCCTCTTTTTTCATGAAAGCATGTTTGTGCATAGTATCAAAATCTAAACCCTCTATTAATCAGGATTACTGCAAGAACTTAATAGCAGAAACTGAGTGCAGTTAAAGCTTTTGTTGGTTTTAAATGAGAGGCTTACATATATCAGGGTTTGTCTTGCTACACTCACAGCACAATGCCTAAAAAAAAATCATTGCATTAGGGAGTTGTGATGGAAAAAAATCATTGCATTAGGGAATTGTGATGGCAAAAAATCCATATAAGGAAATATCTACATAAACATTGTTAGTAATGTACTGTGAAATACTTATCATAAAAAGCTTTTATTGTTCACTCTAACAGTACTACATGAGGAGTGACAAATCCTTAAAGCTGGCAAAGAATAAAAAGATCCTGTTATTTAACAAATATTTAAGCTACAAGCATATTTCCATGGACATAACTAAAAGTCCTTTCTCTAGCTTCTGTGTATAACAACAGTTTCTAGACAGCATCATTTGAATATGTTAAGACACACTGACAGCTTTGTATGCCCCTGATGGAGCTAGATTGGATGGTCCTGCTTTGGCAGGGGGGTTGGACTCTGTTGCTTTGTATGCACCTGATGGAGCTAGTTTGGATGGTCCTGCTTTGGCAGGGGGGGTGGACTCCATTGCTCTGTATGCCCCTGATGGAGCTAGTTTGGATGGTCCTGCTTTGGCAGGGGGGTTGGACTCTATTGCTTTGTATGCCCCTGACAGAGCTAGACTGCACGGTCCTGCTTTGGCAGGGGGGGTGGACTCCATTGCTCTGTATGCCCCTGATGGAGCTAGATTGTCTGGTCCTGCTTTGGCAGGGGGGGCAGACTCGATCTCTTTGGGTCCCATCCAACCCCTGACACCTTGTGATGTGTGCTTGCACTCGATATCTCGTTTGTGGCATCTGTTAATTTGCACATGAATGGAGCACAATATCATAAAATCTCAGATGAGCACTAATATTCAGGAGTAACTCCACAAGAGAATTTCCTCATATAAAGTATACTGCCTCCATACAAGATCTGTAAAACACTTCAGAGAATGTTTTCCTTGTGTTTGAAGTTAAACCAGAATCATAGAATTCTGAAATCACTACTGAAAATGCCTCTTGGCTTTAGCTCCAAGGAATATACAGAGGCCAACGGGATGAAATTTAACAAGGCCAAGTGCAGGGTTTTGCACTTTGGCCACAACAACCCCAAGCGATGCTACAGGCTGGGGACAGAGTGGCTGAGAGCAGCCAGGAGGAAAGGGACCTGGGGGTACTGGTGGATAGTAGGCTGAAGCTGAGCCAGCAGTGTGCCCAGGTGGCCAAGAGGGCCAATGGTATCCTGGCCTGGATCAGGAACAGCATGGCCAGTAGGATGAGGGAGGTTATTCTGCCCCTGCACTCAACGCTGGTCAGGCCACACCTTGAGTACTGTGTCCAGTAATGTGTCTGGGCTCCTCAATTCAAGAGAGATGTTGAGGTGCTGGAACATGTCCAGAGAAGGGCAACAAGGCTGGAGAAGGGCCTGGAACACAAACCCTATGAGGAGAGGCTGAGGGAGCTGGGGGTGTGCAGCCTGGAGAAGAGGAGGCTCAGGGCAGACCTCATTGCTGTCTACAACTACCTGAAGGGAGGTTGTAGCCAGGTGGGGGTTGGTCTCTTCTCCCAGACAACCAGCAACAGAACAAGGGGACACAGTCTCAAGTTGTGCCAAGGGAAGTATAGGCTGGATGTTAGGAGGAAGTTGTTGCCAGAGAGAGTGATTGGCACTGGAATGGGCTGCCCAGGGAGGTGGTGGAGTCACCGTCCCTGGAGGTGTTCAGGAAAAGCCTGGATGAGGCACTTAGTGCCATGGTCTGGTTGACTGGATAGGGCTGGGTGCTAGGTTGGACTGGATGATCTTGGAGGTCTCTTCCAACCAAGTTGATTCTATTCTATTCTATTTATCATGCTCTTAGGTCATTAATCACTATTGCTCTGTTATGTCCACATTTTGAAATTCCATTCCATTTCAGGGGACTGAAGAATCACTCTTCCCATGATCAAATCCTTGGTTTCCCATGACTGAAGGCACCATTATTACCCAAGAGGAAGCAGCTGCTGTAATGCACCGATAAAAGATGAATCCATCTGACATTCTGAATTCCAACAGGTCACAGTACACTGTGCTACTTCTTTGTAGGTGCTTCTGACATGTAAGCTAATAAAGGTATCACATGTCCCATGGAAAGCCTGCCTTCACAGTTTTCAGTCTTAAACACTTCAATCTAATGCTACGACTGAAGAAGCTCACGTACAGCATCTCCTGCACACGGAACAAGACACAGAATGTTCCATGCTCCTTCAGCCTGTTGCGGTCTCAAGATACAGCAGGATTCACAACACAGAAATACTACCTAGGAGAGCCATGGAACCACCAAACATCACAATGTGCTACCACAGATTATATAAACAGAACATTTAAGACACAAGGAAAAGACTCTCAAGCATAAGGCATATTTCAGGAAAGAGCCACAAACTGCAGCAGCTAAAGGATGGGTAGAATCTGTTCAATGAGACACAAAGGACAGTGGTTAGAGAGGAGGAAAACAGGAGACAAAATGAGTCTGTTTTGCTTGGCCAGACTTTGGCACAGTACTTTGTTTAAACTTTGAGGGACATTGTAATTGTCTCTTTTCAACACATAATTTTCTAACTATGGATTCAAAGAGCAGGACATAAACATAAGTGTACCCATGATGACTGCACAATTAAAGAGCAAGCAGAAAGCTATCCTGAAAGAAAAGCCTGGAAGCTTCTCATCTCAGTAAGAGACTTCAGACAACATCTATCCTCCCAGCAACGACAGGAACAGCCTTACAAGAGTAACTGGTTTCTCTGCACATGAATGAAGTAGGGAATACAGAGATGCTGAGTGCTACCATAGAGGGTAGGAATGCTGCTGTTCTCAGTGCCGAATGTCAGCTTGTCTATTAAGACAGGGGGATGATTTCTTTTGTGAGTTCAAAGTCATCTCTCTTGCTGGTGGGTGTCAGGTGGAAGTGAAAGACCAACTTGCCCCACCAGTGCAGGACATTTCAGCAAACAATTGATCACAGACTCACAGAATTTCTTAGATTGGAAAAGACCTTCAAGATCATTGAGTCCAATCATTAGTTTCACACTGACAAATCCTTGACTAAACCAAATCCCTCAGCACAACATCTAATCACTATGAATTGCTGTGGTTAGAAAGGATCACCAGGATCATCCAGTCCAACCTTCACCCCAGCATCCTTCATCACTAGACCACAGCCTCAAGCACCACATCCACTCTCCTTTTAAACACCTCCAGGGATGGCAACTCCACCACCTCCCTGGGCAGCCTGTTCCAGTGTCTGACCACCCACTCAGTAAAGAACAGGCTCCTCAGAGAGGTTGTGGAGTCTCCTTCTTTGGAGACTTTCAAGGCCTGTCTGGATGTGTTCCTCTGTGGTCTGTGTTAGGTAGTATTGTCCTGCTCTGGCGGGGGGGAGGTGGACTCAATCATCTCCTTGGGTCCCTTCCAACCCCCAACATGCTGTGATTTAAGATTGAAAACTATATCTATATATAACTATACTATATAACTGTATATATATATACACAATATCATAATGATTAATATTTTAAACTATAAATGCAAAACCTCAAACTATTAACATTTAAGACTATATACAAGTCAACTTCAGGGATGGAATGTCCCTAGCATGCTTCTCCTTAAGTGGATAGATGAGTTAATGCAAAGAAAGATGAAAACAACTATCTCCATCACACACTATGCTGATTTTACAGCAGTTATGGACAACTATTTCAGCACCTCTCAAAATTCAGCACTTGCACTGAATAAAGAAAACCAAGCACCAATGTTTTCATTGTGTCCTTCCCTCTCTGACAGCTTTTCAAGGGACAGGAACAAGGACCTGTTCCCTTAGTTTCCATTAGAATCTAACACTGTGTCAAGCTAATGCAGCATCAGTCAACATCTGTTGCATTCTTTTACCCAGCTCTTCTTCTTTACATCTGTTAATACTGCATGTATTTTGACACATTATTGCCAGCTACATAGATAGTGGCACTTGGTTTCTGACATGAAAGAAACACAAATGAAAACTGAAAGCAGTTATCCCATGTGGAGACCAAAACTCCTGGGCCTGTCCCACAAAAAACCATCTATGGAATTCATCTTCAAACGGATAATAATGCCCCTCAGATGTGCAAACGACACTGGGGGATTACAGGTGAATTAGGCTGCAAAGACCAAATAGGTCACATTGGTTGACCCACTAAATAACCCCAGAAGCTTCCCCATTCAAAAGGCTCACATCTTGTCATGCCAATAGAAATGAAACCTAACAATGCCACAGTGCTGCACTCAAAATTCCTATTTCCTCTCTTGATGCCCACGCAGTTTCTCAACTGTATGCTCTGCTTACAGCTAGGATTGTAACTCTGGACACTTATGGGGGATAAATGTTCTGTATATGAAGCAACTTAACTATTGATCCATATTTTCTTATTTTTCAGTTTTAAATTAAACTGTGACAGGTCTGAATGTTGCAAAACAGTACAATAAAAGAAACTTAGTGCTGTAGATTTGAGGAAGTTTCATGACTAGCCTGTTAAAATAATTATGGACATAAGCATTCTACCTAGAAAGGCCTCATGATTGGCAGTCACATACTTCCTAAAAGGCAGTTTGCCCTTCCTATATGTACTTCTTGGCCAGTAAATGATGGAAACATATATGTCTGCATTGCCAAAGTATGTTCCAGTTACTGGAAAAAGTAGTAAGTGGAATAAACAATATAATGGATTCATATTACACAAAAAACATTCCAGGTCCTTCTCCCCCTTCCTCAGATCCTCTTAGTATGCAGTTCTCCATAAAGGTTTGAGAGAGACAGAAATCAAGTGCTTCAGTATCACTCTACTCAACTTTCCAAGATTAATTCTCCTAAGTATCTCAGATATCTCTGTACTAGGCATAGAGACAAAAAAAGCAAGCCCATTCCAGATACAACATCATCTGAAAGACAGAAGAACGTGTCTCATCTTCCAACAGAGACACCTCTTTGCTTTCTTTCTCTTATTTCAGCCTAGCCTGACAGGTTCCATAAATGGTAGTTTCTACATAATATCAGCTATTGGTTCATTTCCCTCCCCCCCCCGATTTGCATTACATACTTAACACAGAGCCACTCCATCCCATTTGTTCAATATTGGGTTTTACCTCAAACACTTCTTCATCCAGAATCCTGGTTCCGAAGACAGTGATGCCATTGGTGTCCACAACTGATCTGTCACTTCTTGGAAGTGGTTTTGTAGTCTTTTTGTTGCAGTCAACAATCATGGTAACACTTTTTTTTTCCACACTAATAGCTACTCGATGCCATCTATTGAAAAAAACACAAAACCAAACCAACTAAATCCAAACATCATTCTGCTGTAATTTATGCTCTTCAAATCAGCTCATTGTGTTCTTCTCAAGAGAGTCTACAGCAGATTGTGCACCAATCAAGCCAAATTAGAAGCATCTCTGCTTCTTTCCTTATTTCATACATACAAATGTACACAGTATCTTCTTGTTCACCACATAGCTTCTGTCCCTCGGGACAAAGGAAACTGTTTTGTCACTTCTTGAAAGTGGTTTTGTAATCTTTTTGTTACAGTCAACAATCACTGTAACACTCTTCCCCCCCCCACTAATATCTACTTGATGCCACCTATTAAAAAAACAACCCAAACTGAACAACTAAATCCAAACATCATTCTGCGGTAATTTATGTTCTTAAAATTAGCTCATTGTATTCTTCTCAAGAGAGCCTACTGCAGATTGTGCACCAATCAAGCCAAAGAGAAATTAGAAGTATCTCTGCTTCTTCCCCCACCCCAGGGAGGTGGTGGAGTCACAGTCCTTGGGGGTGTTCAGGAAAAGCCTGGATGAGGCACTTAGTGCCATGGTCTGGTTGACTGGATAGGGCTGGGCGATAGGTTGGACTGGATGATCTTGGAGGTCTCTTCCAATCTGGTTGATTCTATTCTATTCTATTCCTTATTTCACACATACAAATGTACACAGTATCTTGTTTGTTGACCACATAGCTTCTGTGTCCCTCAGGACAAACAAACCTGATTCACAGCTCATTGTGAATATCCTGTATAAGGTCAAGTTCAAGCTGCCTTTCTCTGAAGCTTTAGCCATTAGTAAACACTGATTAGAAGTGAGTGAACTGTTTACATTTGATTTTTATGGGTGTTTGATTTTCCAAATTACTTAAGGAATTACTATCCAGCAGCTTAATCTTTGTTATTTACATTTTACTACCTTTTCTCTGTGAGCAGTCACCAGAATTTGACCATGTTTTTTTCCTTATCTGAATGCATCCCACAGCTATAAGCAACTTTCAAAGGTATCCAACAGCTGCAATGTCTGTGCTTTTCTAGATACATAGGCTTACAAATGCTTTGCCAATATTCCCAGAACAGCTTTGCCTACATAAATATTCACCAAGAAGTGAATGAGATGATCCAGAATACTGACAAATCTTAAAGCTATTTGAGAGTACAGTTTTATTCAACTTGCCCAACTATACTATGTCCTTTATGAGACTTCATTATCAGGAGAGATTACATTAATTTAGTGACTCTCTCTGCTATGACAACTGAAACATTTAAGAGCAAAAGCAGGCCACTGTGTAAACTAACATGGAGCAAAACATCAAAGAATCTCTGACAAAGTGTCAGAGTCTGTCATATTAGTGACTGGTAAGATGAAGACTGGAATCAAATTATTTTAGTTGGCATTTGTGGCACTAAGGTTGTCTAAGTCAGAGAGACAGCTCAGATCATTGTTACAAAGAGCTTCTGTATATCAAAAGGAACACCTCAAAGCTAATGGAATCTGACTGCTAAACAGTATCACTGAGCCAGAACTCTAATTCCATGTTTTCTCTGGAACATGGTTAAACATGATCATTACAAAAGCAAACTGTGCATGTATCCTCAGGCACATTACATAGTTTACACTTTTAAAATATATAGCTCATTTTGAGATGAAGATTGTTGTCCTAGATCCTTCATCAAATAGCTGAGTCAGAAGAAAATGGTCAGTCTATATTTTGAAAGCATGCAGAAGCTGAAAGCATGAAATCATAGCTCGCTGTGGGTAGGATTGACTCCACTGATTTAGAAGCTGTACAGTCTCACTGCAGGAAATTGTACCAAATCAAGTTCATTTTGATTTCTTCTTTGGTTTCTCTACATTTTGAATGAAATTTTAAAACTCATACCAAAACTTTGTTATGTAGAGGAAGTAAATAATAAAAAACAAAAACAAACAAAAGAAAGAAGAGAGAAAAAATTTGCTGTTTTATCACTCCTGCTTGAGAAATGCATCAGGCTTAGGTCTGATACTATAATTCCATCAGCTAATAAAACAAGAGTTAGCAGACAATTACTTTTTCCTTTTTTTTTTAACCCTTTATTGCATAATAAATTTATTTTGCCCTTACTTCTCTACTGATTTGTTTCCTTTTGCTTTAATGAAATCGAATTCTGCGCATCTGTGAAGGCTGTGGCTGCACTTCTGGACTGCAACCCAATAAAGAGCAATTGGAAGTGGTCATTTACAAGCACTAGAAGGACACTTTCAGAGAGTGGCTGCTTGTCTAAAAAGGCAAGTACAAAAAAAAATAACAACTGCATAGTAACACCTGCAAACCTGGTGTCTTGAGACTGTCTCTACCAAGGGAGCATCTTAAGTCCTTGCAAGCAGTGTCTCGAGATTGTTTCTACTGAGGGCGCATCTCAAGTCCTTGCAAGCACTTCAGATTAATTGCCCATTTTAATCTTCCCTCATTTCCTCATATATAGGCATCTTAAACCATCTCATTTATCTGCTGATTCTGCTCAGTAGAGGAGAAATTCTATGCTGGATTGTCAACTTGTCTTCACTTTGCCTATCACCTCCAAATGTACAAGACGTCCCTTCGAGTGAGACAATTCCTTGAGTCTTCCTATATTGCACAGGGAGAATCTTCATAGCTGAACTTTTGGTGGGTTTAACTTTTATGACTCACTCTTAACTTCTAAGACTTCACTCTTGATGAAAAGAACTAGTAAGTAAGAAAGGTGGCTTGGCTTTATTTGTAGCTGTATACACCATCTGAAGGAGGAACTATATTCTGCTGCAAAGGTTTGCTGACTCTGTACCACAGAGTCCAACTTGTTGGATATTGTATTATTTTATTTAAATATATAAAGAGAAAGATCATCAAAACCTCTGCAGTGGTCTGTGATATCATTTTTCATATTAAAATGTTACACACTTACTTGCCATCAGCAATGTTGACTGTTCTGAAAAGAGGATAGTCTTCTGGGGCAGGTTTACCATGTTGGTCTTCAAACAGGAACACAGGGGATCTACCAACTTCAACACCAACTTGCTGAATTCCTTGCTCATTGTAGACAGACAAGAGGAAGGACTGGAGACCTTTTTTAGGTTTTACTGTCATTACAATTGAAAAGTCCTCTGGAAAATTTCCACCTGTAAACAAAGTCAGAAAAGATAAAGCCATTCTTTCTGGTTTTGCACAAGGAAGCTGCACACAAGCTAATGGCCTTTCCAATTTCCCCAAAATTAATATACAACAAAAAATAAATCATCATCCCAGGAAATTTTTTAATCCCTTTTTTTCTTTCTGGCCTTGCTTTAAATTCTGAGAGATACACTTCACTGCTTCTTAAAACCATGACTTGCAAATCTATTGTTAGTTTGTGTAACAATGCAATATATGCAAGATCCAAGAGCTTCACTCATGTTTTCTTCCTACTTGTCTTGTTTGCAGCAAGGTCCCAATGCAGAAGCAAGCACTACCATTTCATTTGACAAAGTAACTGTCCACATTACAGCAAGTATGTTCTCAGGCACTTCATCTCCCTCGATAGCCACTTGTCTTAGTAGCTCTCTGACCATATGTATTTGAGGATAATATTGTGCACAATACCGAACAAATACACAGTTAAGTGTTATTTACTAGGCAGTTTAGGCAAAACAGAAGAACATTTAGTTTTCTTCTAGTCCCTGATGCTATCTCTTTGAAATACAGATTATACACCAATCATTGTTTCAACCTTTGCAACCAAAAACTGAGTAAAATTAACAGTGGAAATACTTTGTTTATAATGGAAGAACTCAGGTCTGCATGCAGCACTGTTTCTGTTGAATCTAGAGGCAAATATGCATTTCACTTCACATGAAAGTCTATCAAGCTTGTGCTAGTTTGAGCCTAGCTGGGCTACTTTGGTGAGGAGAATTAGATTCCAGGCTGTGAAAAGGAAACAATGGTGATATCTGCTGCACTCGTAGGCTTGCTGAGATGGATAAAAACAAGAGCACAAACACAGGTAACAGTTTGCTCTCTGGCTTTTGGCTGCTTCCCTTCTCTAACCTGTCATCTGTCTGTGTAACTAATCCATCTGCTTCCTAACTCCCCTGGCTGATTCTCCAAACTCACCTTGAACATAAGGCAAAGCCTGGAATAAGGTAGAGGGGTGGAAAGTAGGTGGAAGGGTGGTTGGGAGCCCCTCCTGGGAACTCTGATTTCTGGGAGGGCTGCTGTGTTTCTGTATTACTTTTTTAATGTGTGTATTTCTGCCTACAGCTGTAAATATTGTAAATATCTGCTTATATAATGTGCTAAGATGTGAATATAAAGCTTCATTCTAATTCCCAGCTCAGCTGAGTCTAGTCTGGGTGGTTTTCACAAGAGTAGGGGGGCAAACCATCAGAAAGCTCACTAACAAATGCGGTACAAAACTGAGATTCTAAAATTCAGCACATACACTGGATTCATGCTGCTTCAGCTGCAATTTGACATGCAGGAAATAGAGGCACTAGAATCTAATCATAATGTTGGCAATGAATATAGCTACAACTTTCTGTGCATGAGAGTGGGTCGAAATGTTCTGAAAACACAATTTAATGATATGTTTTATTAAAGTTATCTCATATTTTGGAAATGAATACGAGTATAAAATGTTTCAACAGCAAAAGCTGACTTAGGAACTGCTTCTGACAATGCACAGAATATAAGATTGTTTCCAAGGCAGGTCTTGTGAAGAGCAGATTTTGATGGTATTAACTCTATGAAAACAAAATGCAATATCTTCACTGCTCTTTCAATGAGAGAAATTTCCTAGACTTAGTCTTATTATATTGTCTGCTGCAATATTGCTTTAAGTTCTTTTTAGGTTTGTTGGGTTTTTTTTCTTTAGTAGGAGCTTCTTTTGTTGAAGAAAACCAAGAGAAAAGATGACTTTGGCCAACAAATGCTAAAGAAATGATCTGAAAAGCACAGAACACTTGCCCTGTCTGCATTAGTAATCTGAAAAACAGTCTGGAAATGCTTAGGGTAGGTGAGATGAATTCAGCTAGCCTGGGCATGTGCTCTTCAAACAGAGGATACAGAATCATAGAATCATGATATCCTACAGAAAAACCCTGGAGCTTCCCTAGAAAGGTGAAAACAAGTCCTGTGTCTCAGTTCAGTACTTTTTGTTATCACTGCTATGATGTAATATTCCCAAATGCTTTATCTTGCAGCTACAGGGTGGAATTGTTAAGTGAATTTCCTCTAAATACATTTTTGATTGAAAAAGTGAAAAGAATTAATGACATTCTAACATGTGAGACTTTATGTATTGCTATGTACGTATATATAGCTCTTGGACACATATTTGGGACAAGAGTATTCTCAAATACTTTCAAATTTGTTCTTTATTGGTATAGTTCTCTTTGAACAAAACCCAGAACTAGTAATTGAAGGGAAAATTGCTAGAATCTCTGCACACATCTGAGCTGTCACTCCTGTCATTCTTGTATGGTTTTGGAAAGGAAAACAGGGAGCATATGAACAAACAGGACAGCAAAACTCTGGGCAGCTATCTTCAGCAGTATGTGGTATCATCCTGGCAGTGACAATGCTTCCTATAGTCTGGGAAGCTGATAAATACTGTTAGATCCATTTCTAAAAGAAAGATAAATTGATGCTCCCTGCTTCTGCCATTCATAGCTGTGCTAGTCTAAAGCTAGCTAGAATGTTTTGGTGAGAAGGACTAGATTACAGGATGTGAAAGGAAAACAATGGTGATGTCTACTTCACTCATAGGCTTGCTGAGATGTGTAAGAACAAGAATCAAAACACGGATAAGGCGCTGCTCCTGCTGGGGAGCTCTGAGCTGCATCTCTTTCTCTAACCTCACCCTCCGTTTCTCTGACTAATCCACTTTGCTTCCTAACCCCCTGGACGAACCTCCCTTCTTCCTTGGGACTGGGGTAAGGTTGAGAGGGGATAGGGGGAAGGTGAAGGGGCAGTTGGGAGCCCCTCCTGGGGACTCAGGGTTCTGGGAGGGCTGTTGTGTTTCTGTATTACCTTTTATCTTGTATATTTCTGTCTATAACTGTCTATACTGTAAATATCTGCTTGTATGTTGTGCTAAGCTGTAAATAATAAGCTTCATTCAATTTCCAGAGCTGGCTGTGTCTAGTCTGGGTGATTTTCAAAGAGTGGGGAGGCAGGGAACACCCAAACCATCACAATAGCTCTCTTGCAGCTAGAGCAGCTAAGAGATACCTATGCTTCCAGATGAGTTACAGGGAAGCAAGCACAGATGCATGACAACTTCTATCGCTTAAGTCAAATTATGTCTCACACCTTAGTTTTGGATCCTCTCTAGTACTGCCACTACTACTGAGCACTAAGGAAAATGGATGAGGTCACTCAGATAAATAATCTGAAAATAAGGACTTCTTGAAGTGAAAGGATGCCTGTTGTGAAAGATTGGACAGGCAGTAATTGGCATCATCACCTCCAACACTACTTTGCTGCCTGCACACAGAAGTCTTACAACAGATTGGCAACATCAAGCAAATTCATAGCAGTTGTAAAACAGAAGCTGAAAGGACCTAAACTGAGGCAGTCAAAGGCTATAGAAATGTAGATGTCAGCCAACAACATGAGGTACTTATTTGTTCTGGCACTCAAGAATCACATAAATAGTTGTTACTGCAGCTGCCAGATCTCCACTTCATGCTACAACTTGATTCATGAGAATGTGCAAGTCAACCCAAACTCTCAGGCTTCCAGCTCCAGATTCTCTGGTTTTGATTTAAGAGAAGGTGCTTCTACTGTTTTAGCTTTAAAAGACTATCAGTGATTGCAGTGTAATCTTCTGTCCAATTTATCTGAATGTTCATTCCATAAAAGGTTGGACTTGATGATCTGTGAGGTCTCTTCCAACCCTGATGATACTGTGATTTAAAGTCTTCTATTGTACCCCTTGGCTTCAATGATGCATGTTCTAAAGCTCAGACTATAAAGGTGCCAGTTTGTGAGACTGTGCAGCTTGGGTAGCTTTTAAATACAATGGAGCATTTCTGCATTTTCTAAAGAAACAGCTGCTCCCATTCTGCTAACCTTACCAAGGTGAAGCAGCAATTCATTACACACACCACACTAAAATCAGCGAGACACTGGGGACTGTAAGGTGCCATTCAGTGAGCAGTACTTGCAGCCAGATTGCTCTGTTACATGCAACTTGCTTGAAAATATTAAAAACTGAAGAAATGTGTTAAAATACAATAAAAAATTCTGTACTGAGCTTTGATAGTATTTACCTCTATGAACAAAAAAGTAAACTAATGCTGTGTGTCCAACCAGAGAGCCATGGACAAACAGAGCTGGGCAAAGAGGAACCAGATGAAGTTCAACAAGGACAAGTACAGAGTCCTGCATCTGGAAAGGAATAATAAACTCCACCAGTACAGGCTGGGAGGTGATCTGCTGGAGAGCAGCCCTGTGGAGAAGGACCTGGGAGTGCTGCTGGATAACAAGTTGACCATGGCACAGTAATGTGCTCTTGTGGCCAAGAAGGCCAATGGGATCCAGGGGTGTATTAGGAAGAGTGTGTCCAGCAGATCAAAGGAGGATCTCCTTCCACTCTGCTCTGCCCTGGTGAGACCTCATCTTGAATACTGCATTCAATTTTGAGCTCCCCAGTTTAAGAGGGACAGGGATCTGCTGGAGAGGGTCCAGCAGAGGACTACGAGGATGATGAGGGGAATGGAGGGCATGGCTTATGAGGAGAGGCTGAGGGACCTGGGGCTTTTTAGTCTGGAGAAAAGAAGACTTAGAGGGGATTTGATAAATGTTTATAAGTATCTGAGGGCTGCCCAAGAGGAGGGGACAGGCTCTGCTCACTTGCTCCCTGTGATGGGACAAGGAGCAATGGGTGCAAGTTGTAGCACAAGAGGTTCTGCCTCAACTTCTTTACTGTAAGGGTAACAGAGCACTGGAACAGGCTCCCCAGGGAGGTTGTGAGGTCTCCTTCTCTGGAGACTTTCAAGGCCTGTCTGGATGTGTTCCTCTGTGATCTGTGTTAGATAGGATTGTCCTACTCTGGCAGGGGGGTTGGACTCAATGACATCCTTGCATCCCTTCCAACCCCTAACATCCTGTGAGCCTGTGATCTATAATGAGTTAAGTGGACATATAAGCTGTGCTTGAACTGTGCACAGCACTATTACTACAAAATACTTTGTTTCCTCCTCTTATATAGAGCTGAGGTGACATCTACGATTGCTACTTTGAAGGACAAAAAAGAAAGTATTTTTCTTTGCCAGCATCTACTCTATACATTTATAGACACAATAATAATTCCAATTCTGCATGATGTATCAAACCAGAAAAATTAAACATTCCACAGTTTGGGGGATTAATAATATTCTTATCATTTTCCTCAACATTTTGGGTCAAGCAACAAGAGCACAATCATGGAATAGAAGTCCTAGTGGTGTGATGGTTTGGGTGTTACCTGCATCCCCCACTATGGAAATCATCCAGACTAGACTCAGCTCTGGAAATTGAATGAAGCTTATTATTTACAGCTCAGCAGAATATACAAGCAGATATTTGCAGTATATACAGCTATACACAGAAATACACAAGGGAAAAGGTAACACAGAAACACAACAGCCCTCCCAGAAACCTGAGTCCCCAGGAGGGGCTCCCAACCGCCCTTTTACCTTCCCCCCTACCCCTCTCAACCTTACTCCAGTCCCGAGGAAGAATGGAGGTTTGGCCAGGGGGTTAGGAAGCAAAGTGAATCAGTCAGAGAAACAGAGAGAGGTTAGAGAGATATGCAGCTCCAAGCTCTCCAGCAGAAGTGAGAGCCTTATCTATGTTTTGATTTTTATTCTTACACATCTCAGCAAGCCTATGAGTGAAGTAGACATCACCACTGTTAGATAGTTTGGATGGTGAGAAGGGCAGGCAGCCAGAAGCCATAGAGCAACTGCGTTACCTACGTTTGTGTTCATGTTTTCATCCATCTCAGCAAGCCTATGAGTGAAGTAGACATCAGCATTGTTTTCCTTTCACAGCCTGTAATCTAGTTCTTCTCACCAAAACATTCTAGCTAGCTTCAAACTAGCACAAATGGTCAAAGAAACTTTTTCACAATGTGATTTGTCTCATTGTAGAGAAATTTGAGAGAAGATGGTGTCACATTACCTGCTATCCACAACAAGGCTCATTTAGCTCCTCAAATACCCAGATACTCTTAGGTAATTCTTAACAGATGGTACTTCTGGGAATGATTTTGCAACGGCCAACCACAACTTACTCCTATCACCACAGCACTACTCCAGGAAGTTCTGCCTTTAAACAGACTGCTGAAACTGAAGGAAATTTGCTACAGCCACCAAATCAGCCTTCCATCAGACTCCATCCTCCAAGACCAGGTAATATGACTTATTATATGAAGTGGTCAGTTCTGACAGTGACCCAGAAACTTCTGAAAAGCTCTCTAAGTCAAATGAGAACAGATTCATTCAGGGGGTAAAGGGCACATCCTGTTATTCATATGCAGGCCTAAGTCTTGGGATAACAGAAGTGAGTTTGGACTACATACTGTGCTTTTGACACCACACAAACCTAAGCAGTAAGATAACTTCCCAGAGTAATAGATTTCTGAGGATCTTACCTGGGTACAGCTGCTTCGTTGGGGCACTCAGCTGGGCAGTTTTTGACACCCTGTAGGCAACATCTGATCCTTTCGAATCCCTTCTGTTTGTACAAAATCCTGCTGTTCTTGAGATTCCTTCTGGAGAACTGTGAAATTCTAATGCTTTTAGCACATCAACAGGTTCAGCTAACAAAGAAAACAAACAAATTCACTCATCTTGCATCTCTTCAATACACAGCCTCTAAAAAAAGAAATGATATTTGAGTCATTGCATATGTTTATATACACAAGAATATGAACAGGATTATTCATTGAAAAACACATACAAGCCCATTCCAGCCAATGTAATTGTTATAATCAGAGCTTGACTCCAGGCTGAAAAAATCATCTGAACCCAAAAGCAGAATCTTGGCAACTGAAGCTCACAACACATTCTCTCAACGAGTGATTTCTAAGCATAACTAAAGGTTTACACAACAGTTTCAGAAGCATTTCAGCTACTACTAACAATCTGCTATCAAAAACCCATCTGTTGCTAACATTGAGATATATTCTGATTATTTATGACTGCTTTCTCAAGACACAAAGAGGTAAGAAAGATACCAATCTTGTTTCTCATCCAATGGAAGAAAGGAAAGATGTCCCTGCTTTGCCTGCAAGGATTGAATGGACTGAAGCAGTCTTTCATTATTTCCCAACTACAATTCAAACAGACTTGGTTTGTACTTCAGAGCTCAAGTACAATCAGGTTGCATTTATGCCCTGTGTGCAGCTATTTCAAGTGGAAATCCAGAGTTGCATGAATATTTAGTTATTTTATGTATATATACACACACAAAACCAACAACAAATCCTTCATCTGCAAAAGTTCACCATGGCAAAAGGGCCAAGTACTGCACAAAGAATTATTTCAATAGAAGCAGGGAGAGAACACAATTTCCCTACTGCAGTCCATTTCTCTTAGACAAAAATGAGTTCATTCTCTTCCTCCCTACAGATGATGGCTTCACTGGGTGCTTTTGAGTGGAAACAGTTTCTACAGAGCATTTTTTTTTTTTTTGCTGAGACTATTCTGCAGTTTTTATGTTAGCAAACTCATAACAACTTTAACTGGAAGGACAAGTTGTGCCGGGGGAGGTCTAGGCTGGATGTTAGGAGGAAGTTCTTGCCAGAGAGAGTGATTGGCATTGGAATGGGCTGCCCAGGGAGGTGGTGGAGTCACCATCCCTGGAGGTGTTCAAGCAAAGCCTGGATGAGGCACTTAGTGCCATGGTCTAGTTGACTGGATAGGGCTGGGTGCTAGGTTGGACTGGATGCTCTTGGAGGTCTCTTCCAACCTGGTTGATTCTATTCTATTCTTTTTTTTTTCCACTTTCACTGTTAAAGCTGCAAAATGTATTTGGTTAATGTGACCTCTCATCCATCACGTCCTTGAACTGCATTGTGACATTAACTATAGTTAATTTATTATTAATTATTGTTTGGTTTTATTTTTATTTGTTATTATTAATTTTGTCAGTAAATTATCAACTTCAATGTGTATAAATACTCATAGAATCAATCAGGTTGGAAGAAAACTCCAAGCTCATCCTGTCCAATCTATCACCCAGCCCTGTCCAATGGACTAGACCTTGGCACTAAGTGCCTCATCCAGGCTTTACTTCAACGCCTTCAGGGATGGTGACTCCACCACCTCCCTGGGCAGCTCATTCCAATGCCAAATCACTCTCTCTATTCAACTACTCGAAAAACTGTTTCCAAACCAGTTAGAGTGCAAACTCGTAGGCAAAGTGTAATTAGAGACACTGCTGTAAAGATTTCTATCCAGTTTTTCACCATTTGTACAGTTCTAGGCAGAGTCACTATTTTTCTTTCATCACTGTAGTATCTCAGAAGTGACTTCAGTGTATTCAGTATCAGTAGCAGATGTGAAAAGTTTAACTAGCTCCTCTTGGCATTGCCAAATATGAAGAATTCATCTTTGTGGTTAAAAGCATCTTTGAATGCCAGCAACAGTATATTCTTTAAACAAAAAAGTATCTGAGGTTTCCTCAATCAGCTTAGAATGCACATAGATTCCTATATTTTAAACTATCTTCATGAGAAAATGCTTGGGAACTTCTTTTTCACATCATGGGCCTCCTCACGTCTCTTCAGATCCATCAGGTCACATCATCAAATACAAACTCAACAGCCAATGCTTGTTACAAGCTAATATACATTGGCTTACTTCTATGTATCCCTTCTCAAGGGCAAGGATGCCATCCAGGGGGACCTGGACAGGCTGGAGAGATGGGCCCAGGCCAACCTCACAAAATTAAACAAGGCCAAGTGTAAGGTCCTGCACCTGGGTCAGCACAATCCCAAGCACAGATCCAGGCTGGGTGGGGAATGGATCAGAGCAGCCCTGAGGAAAAGGACCTGGGGGTCTGGGTCGACGAAAAGCTCAACAGGAGCTGGCAGTGTGNCACAAGAAGGACATGGAACTGCTGGAGCCAGTCCAGAGGAGAGCCACGAAGATGCTGAGAGGGCTGCAGCAGCTCTGCTCTGAGGACAGGCTGAGAGAGTTGGGGCTCTGCAGCCTGGAGAAGAGAAGGCTTCGAGGAGACCTTAGAGTGGCTTTGCAGTATCTGAAGGGAGCCTACAGGAAGGCTGGGGAGGGACTACTGACCAAGTCTTGTAATGACAGGACAAGGGGTAATGGGTTTACACTGGCAGAGGGGAGATTCAAACTAGATGTTAGGAAAGGATTCTTTACAGTGAGGGTGGTGAGACACTGGCACAGGTTGCCCAGGGAGGTTGTGGATGCTTCCTCCCTGGAGGTATTTAAGGCCAGGCTGGATGAGGCCTTGAGCAGCCTGCTCTAGTGGGAGGTGTCCCTGCCTATGGCAGGGGGTTGGAGCTGGATGATCCTTGAGATCCCTTCCAACCTAAACCATTCTATGATACAGTACACACCTGAATTTATCTCTACATATGCTGCAGATTCAAGAAATTATGTGCAAACACACTCAGAAGAAAAGCTGCTACGGCACACAACTTCTGAGACTCTAACCTCTCTGCTATGTATTGTCTAAATCATTTCAAGGGATGTCATGGATTGTCTGTAGGTATTCCACACAATTCTGAATTGTCTATAGGTACTCCACACAATTCTGAAATTACTACCACAGTGAAGGAACTGCTATACTTAGCTTTTTTGGTACCCAATGTCTATTTTTGCAGCACCTATAAAAGTACTGTAGAACTAAATATATTAGTACAAATTCCAAGTTGCTGCATAAGTCAACCACTGCTAAATTCTTTTCCCTTTGCTATTTTCTATAATTTGTACCAGATTCTTGACTATTTCTTAGCATAATGGCTCTGCCTTGCCTGGCTGACTGGGAGAGTATTCACCCATAAACAAAATTATTCATTATTCCCTGCCAGCTCTGCTGCTTAAAAAGCTTCCAGACAAGAAAGGGAATACTAACAGAACAACCTCCTGACCACAAATTCCAGAGAGTAAGACAAACGTTTTGTTAATAATCAATAGATGACAGAATAGAATAGAATCAACCAGGTTGGAAGAGACCTCCAAGATCATCCAGTCCAACCTAGCACCCAGCCCTAGCCAATCAACCAGACCATGGCATTAAGTGCCTCATCCAGGCTTTTCCTGAACACCCCCAGGGACGGTGACTCCACCACCTCCCTGGGCAGCCCGTTCCAATGGCAAATCACTCTCTCTGTGAATAGTGAAAATACTAGCCACAGTTTACAAAGATTTCTAGAAATGTACCTTGTCACAGAGATGACAAATTGCATTGAGTTACTTGAGCAAAAAAAAAGCTATTACTCTATCTCCAGTGTCTGACTTACTGAATACTTAGAGATCACAAGCAACGGAAGCTGCTTCCCTCATTTATATCAAGGATGTTAGAGAGGCATTTCCACCAACAGCTAAAAAGCAAAGAAGATCTTTACAAGCCTTCAGATAAACCAGGCAGGAATCTACAAGTTTTAATCACAGAATTAACCAGGTTGGAAGAGACCTCCAAGATCATCCAGTCCAACCTACCATCCAGTCCTGCCCAACCAACTAGAAAATGAGCGATCCTGAGGGAGCTGGGGTTGTTTAGCCTGGAAAAGAGGAAGCTCAGGGGTGACCTTATTGCTGTCTACAACTACCTGAAGGGAGGCTGTAGCCAGGTGGGGTTAGGCTCTTCTCCCAGGCAAGCAGCAAAAGAACAAGGGGACACAGCCTCAAGCTGTGCTGGGGGAGGTCTAGGCTGGATGTTAGGAGGAAGTTTTTCCCAGAGAGAGTGATTGGCATTGGAATGGGCTGCCCAGGGAGGTGGTGGAGTTGCTGTCCCTGGAGGTGTTCAAGAAAAGCCTGGATGAGGCACTTAGTGCCATGGTCTGGTTGATTGCCTAGGGCTGGGTGCTAGGTTGGACTGGATGCTCTTGGAGGTCTCTTCCAACCTGGTTGATTCTATGATTCTAAGTCTTTTCTTGAACACCTCCTTCTTTGTAACAAATTTGCTTTTGCTAGTGCCCTGATAAGGATGCAATCAATCCTTTATTTCAGTTGGGAGGTAGCAGACTTTGTAGTCTCTCACAGCTGTTACTGCAACCTCCAAGCTGAAAACTGGACTCTCTATGCAAAGCACTTCTTCCTTGAACTCCTCCTGTGTCACATGTAGAGCTACTAAACACCATAGAGGTGAGAAACATCTTCTTTCTTTGCTGGAGGAAATTTTGTCTCAGTGAATTTGCAGAGGGTTTTAATGCTTTTCTGCACTATGGCAGCCTCCTCAGAGCTAACATTCAGTAGCCCTGACCAGGCTGCCATGAGATCAGTCTCAAAATTCTTTTAAGAGCTCACTGTGCATCTTCAAATGATCTGCTTAATGCTTCTACTGAAAGCACTAGACAGAGTTGCTCTCAATATGCCACAGAGAACAGACATGTATGGATCCAGTCAAAAACAAACAGTTCTTGAAATAAAGAAGCATTTAGATCCAAAATGGTTAGAATTGACCTCTTTAAAGAATAAATGATAAGTCCTCACACAGTCAGCACTGGCCTGCTTAGAGGACCAGGGTCAAGAGGTGGGAAGACAATGCACAGAGTAAGGGAAGATGGCAGTCTGGGAGCTAGCAGCTGAAACTGACATCTCTCTGCCAGCTTCTATACATTCACTGCATCCTGGAAGAAACTTCCCCCTGGAAATTGCCTCTTCTCTAGCATTCTGGTCCCACATGACTTCTGGGAATGCTAAGAAACACCCAGAAAAAGCACGAGTTTTAAGGCCATGCACTTTGCCTGTTTGCATGGTCCACAAATGAAGACAAGCATTAATCTTTTTGTGGGGTAACATTACTGTAACCCATATATTGGTAGATCTAGGGTCTCTCACAAGAACTTCTCTACAGTTCATAAAGCAGATAACCTAAATGATTTTACCTTCTAGCCTTTTTGCATCTCTCCAGTTTGGTGCCAAGATTAAAGATGGCGAAGAAGTAACAAACAAATAAGCAGCATGCAAACAGCTCTGGGCACTGGTTCTTGGGGTGCAGTTAATACTCACTATGAAACTCAGACATCAGCTTTGAGAACTCAGTTCTGCTTGCCATGGCAAATTTGGCAAAGTAAAAGCTCCAGATCCTGAAAGTGGGTCCCTTTGTGCTAATTTTATGGCCACACCACACTGCTGCTTGAAGAATACCTCATGCAGGTGAGCCAGACAAAGCCACAAGATGACCCTTGGAAAAGAAACCCACATTCACCAGGGCAAGCTTGCATCTTTCAGCTTCAGCCCTCCTGACTTTCAGACCACAATCAAAAGAAAAAATTAATCAAGTTCCTGCTGTGCTACTTTGTCACTGATAAAGAAGCAACTGCAAGAGAACATTCTTCCCATGAGGTATTTTAAGGCAGAGTTCAATGGTATATGCATGTCTTTGGATAAAAAAGTTCAAAAGGACATGTGCAACTTCCACTGCCTCTAACTGACTATACAGTAGGAGCCAGAGGAGAAGTGTTTGTAAGTATTGGGATTTCTTGAAGGCAAAAGACAATTCTTCAAAAATCCCACTTTAGAAGAGAGAACGGTGAGATGGAAACCTAAATGTCCTAGTGACTTTCCAGGTATTAAACTGTTCATCATTTAGCTTCAGCCTAAGTTGCTGGTTTTCAAAAATAGAATCATAGAATCAACTTGGTTGGAAGAGACCTCCAAGATCATCCACTCCAATCTAGCACACAGCCCTGTCCAATCAACTAGACCTCAGCACTAAGTTCCTCATTCAGGCTTTTCTTGAACACCTCCAGAGACAGTTACTCCACCACCTCCCTGGGCAGCCCATTCCAATGCCAATCACTCTCCCTATGAAGAACTTCCTCCTAACATCCAGCCTAGACCTCCCCCACCACAACTTGAGACTGTCCCCTTGTCCTGTTGCTGGTTGCCTGGGAGAAGAGACCAACCCCACCTGGCTACAGCCTCCCTTCAGGTAGTTGTCGACAGCAATGAGGTCAGCCCTGAGCCTCCTCTTCTCCAGGCTAAACACCCCCAGCTCCCTCAGCCTCTTCTCTTAGGGCTGTGCTCCAGGCCCCTCACCAGCTTCGTCATAAAGCATGCTAAAAAACCAAACCCAGTGATGTGACATCTCAAGACCTGACCAAACTTGCAACTTGCACTACTTGAAACTGTAGAGCCAAATTCTGGACTTCGTTACTGTGGTATGACTGAGCAAGCTTACAATATTTAGAGTGGTATGGATAAGAACATTTGGACCAGAACATGTCATATCAAGCATAACTCCAAAGCCATATTTCATCTCCTTTTGCTTTCCCTTTAGTTTTCTTTTATAGGAAACTTAAAAGGGAAAAAAAAACAAAGACAGACTGATAGAAACTTCCTAAGCTACTTGAAATGGTACTAAAATACATGTAAAAACATGTTAACTGAAAAGAAGAAAACAAGAGCAATAGCTCTGCTGGGTTTTAAACTGATTCAGTGGAATTAAGTGGTTGTAAACTGTGTGCTAGTCCACACCTGTGCATTGCCAGGTCAGGACAGAGTATCAGCAGTGAATTGCATGAGGGAAACTTCCTCTGTTTTCTACTTGTTTTGAGAAGTGCAGAAATGGAATTCCAGCATCGAGTAGACTTCCAATACATACAAGGATGTACCTATTTTAAAGGCTATGACAATGCTTTCTAGTTAATGAATTCACAACCACATCTTTTAAAAACATACTGCTTATGGACTGAAAAGGAACCTCTGTAACAATCCAGATGACATTTTAACCTCATCTCAACAATTTAAAACATCATAGCTTGCATTTCATTCTACAGTCTCCCAATGGAAATCAAATCTGTGGTCTACAGTACCTACTAACACTGAAGCAGACATTACATATATGGGTCAAATTCTGATGCTTTTGTATTGAACTATACCTAAGAACTACCACCATTGCTCAGTGATTTCCTCTGCAGTTAACCATAATCTAGTGAAGATAGCAGGGTCATTTTTGATAGCCCCCAACACAAGAAGGACATGGAACTGCTGGAGCGGGTCCAGAGGAGAGCCACGAAGATGATCAGAGGGCTGCAGCAGCTCTGCTATGAGGACAGGCTGAGAGAGTTGGGGTTCTGCAGCCTGGAGAAGAGAAGGCTTCCAGGAGACCTTAGAGTGGCTTTGCAGTATCTGAAGGGAGCCTACAGGAAGGCTGGGGAGGGACTACTGACAAGGTCTAGTAATGTCAGGACAAGGGGGAATGGGTTTAAACTGGCAGAGGGGAGATTCCGACTGGATGCTAGGAGGAAGTTCTTTACAGTGAGGGTGGTAAGACACTGGCACAGGTTGCCCAGGGAGGTTGTGGATGATTCCTCCCTGGAGGCGTTTAAGGCCAGGCTGGATGAGGCCTTGAGCAACCTGCTCTAGTGGGAGGTGTCCCTGCCTATGGCAGGGGGTTGGAGCTGGATGATCCTTGAGGTCCCTTCCAACCTAAACCATGCTATGATTCTATCTGATTTCATACAACACAAATGGCACTTACTATACAAGATCAGAGGACCTGTTTCCTTTACTTTGTTTTCCTGATACTTTTGAGCTTCTCTCTGTGAAAAGGTTCCCAGCTACCATTACAATACAGGTTACGATAGCAAGAGAAATGCACGAGTAAGAAACTGTACAACAATGTGAAGAGCTTTGGCCACACAGTCTGTGCTGAGGATTTAGTCAATACGTGACATCAAGCTTCCTTGTCTTAAGGATTACCACAGTTTTCAGTGTAAGTGCTAAGCAGTTCCACATCTCTCTATGGAAATGCTTCTTGTAGATGACCACATAAACCTCAAGCAGAAGGATGTACATTATATGTGCAGGGCTAAGTATCAGATGCAACGGAATCTGCATAGGAATATCACAGTATCACCAAGGTTGGAAGAGACCTCACAGATCATCAAGTCCAACCCTTTGCCACAGAGCTCAAGGCTAGACCATGGCACCAAGTGCCACGTCCAACCTTGCCTTGAACAGCTCCAGGGACGGCAACTCCACCACCTCCCTGGGCAGCCCATTCCAGTAGCCAATGACTCTCTCAGTGAAGAACTTTCTCCTCACCTCAAGCCTAAACTTCCCCTGGCGCAGCCTGAGGCTGTGTCCTCTCGTTCTGGCGCTGGCCACCTGAGAGAAGAGAGCAACCTCCTCCTGGCCACAACCACCCCTCAGGTAGTTGTAGACAGCAATAAGGTCACCCCTGAGCCTCCTCTTCTGCAGGCTAAACAATCCCAGCTCCCTCAGCCTCTCCTCGTAGGGCTGTGCTCGAGGCCTCTCAGCAGCCTCGTTGCCCTTCTCTGGACACGCTCAAGCATCTCAATGTCCCTTCTAAACTGGGGGGCCCAGAACTGAACACAGTACTCAAGGTGTGGTCTAACCAGTGCTGAGTACAGGGGCAGAATGACCTCCCAGACCAGAATGCTCAGGTCTGGTTCAAAACATTTGAGTTTACTCAAATGACTGCCAGAGAAGTGATTATAGTGGCAGCTGGTGGCTACAAAATTCACTCCCATATGAAATTGTTCAGGGAAAGGCCCACTTAGACTAAAATATTTATCTTTCTGTGCAAATGGCTTAAAAAGCATAGATGAGAGGCTGAAGGAGCTGGGATTCTTTAGCCTGGAGAAGAGGAGGCTAAGGGGTGCTGTCTACAACTACCTGAAGGGAGGCCAAAATTAAGAGACTAAGGCAAATGAAGCCAAAATTTAGATTTTCATTGGCCTTAGTCTCTTAATTTTATGAAAGAGCCTAGGCACAATGATCCTTCCTTGTCTAAAGGGTATGTTCACCTACATGATATCTGAGATGCTCACAGATGGCATGCTGGGGACATAATTCAAATGTAAATAACAGAAAAGGTGGGTGGGGGGGAGGAAGATACAATACAGCCATACCTTAGCAAGCAGTGTGAAACTGTGAGCTTTACTGTTAGCACCTTTGGTAACTGCGGCTCTTCCCCTTTCCAGGTGTAATAAAGAGTATGTTTTCAGATACGATGAAGAGATAACTTCTCATGGTACCACAATTCTTCAGCAATATCCTTAGAATCATGAAACCAACCAGGTTGGAAGAGACCTTCAAGCTCATCCAGTCCAACCTAGCACCCAGCCCTAGCCAATCAACTAGACCATGGCACTAAGTGTCTCATCCAGGCTTTTATTGAACACCTCTAGGGATGGTGACTCCACCACCTCCCTGGGCAGCCCATTCCAATGGCAAATCACACTCTCTGGGAAGAGCTTCCTCCTAACACCCAGTCTATACCTCCCCTGGCACAACTTGAGACTGTGTCCCCTTGTTCTGTTGCTGGTTGCCTGGCAGAAGAGACCAACCCTTCTTTTGATCCATGTGAAAGTGAGAATTATCAGTGATGACTCCACAAACAGCCCACCAATGTTACAAAATCACAACGAGGGAGATACAACTCTGGAGGTAGAAAAGAGCTTAATTTGTCCCAGTAAGAAAGAATTCTCTGAGAAATTCAGGAGCATTAATGTTCCTCAGTGACATTTCTTTTACTTCATGTTTTTCCATGGAAATGTGTTTCATTCTGCCAGTAGGCTGTTCCAGTGGAATGACCACAAAACTAAAGAGTGTTGAAATATTAATCTTGAATACTACATGGGGGTGTTTTTTTAATGTTTAGTCATTTCATTTCACTGTGACAGATCATTTGAAGAGTAGAAGCTTTTACAACCTGGTAGACTGAAACATGCACATCTGTGGATGTGACTTTCCCAGTGAGCTATCTAAGATTTGATTTTCAGGTATGTATTTAGGAATATAAACAGAAAATACTAACTCTTCCACAATGTTTTGTAATTATGCTACCTTTTTAATAGCCTACAGTTACTTATTTACTCCTGAATCTCTGCATGTGCTCATTCTAAAGACTTTCCATGTATTCTATAGGTGGCTAAAGATAAACAACCACTATGATGAAGGTCTCTAACTGACATTGGATGGTCCAAGCCTTAAGGAAGGTAAGAGGTGAAAATATTTTCATGAAGAACAACTTATATGAAGGGGTAACTAGTCTTCAGTTTCTGCTGCTGACCTCTCAGAATGGTGCCTGTCAGGCCAGAAAAGAGAGAAATGTCTTTTCTTTTTAAAACAGTCTTAAATTGTGTCAGTTCTTCTGGACAGGTTTATTTTAGCTACCATTTGTCAAGCTGTTTCAGCCGTTCTCCTACTGTGAAACCTAATAACTTCTCCCCTCCTCACATTCCTTCTCCCAGATTCTTAGTCTAGTTTCTGAGTCTACCAGCTTAGTCTAGTTTCTGAGTCTACCAGCTTAGTCTAGTTTCTGAGTCTACCAGCTTAGTCTAGTTTCTGAGTCTATCAGCAGTTAGAAAGCAGTTTAGTTTACCAGCTAGACCTATGTTTGCTAGAGCAGGAAGAGTAATAAATGCTGCCACTTAACCAAATATTTCCCTAAGAAGGCTTTACTTGCAGTGCTAAAATCTGGGTTTGTTAAACTCGGTTTGCTGAGCACTAGGATACAATACAAGAGCCACCAATTACTTCAAATCTGTGCTATTTCTAAGGTGCTAATAGTTTTGTTCTTATTTTTACCCTTCTATACTTTCACTTAACATGAACAGGTGTGATAGACAATTTCTTCACAACAGAAATAAACATAATTATTCTTTTCTCTTCTGTGTTCTTCATCTGTTAAGCATTAGTACAAGGGTAAACATCCAAGAGAAGGAATTCAAAGGCATGTGATGCCCAAAATATTTCACTGAGCTTGTAAGTTGTTAGAAAGCACTCTCTTACCTTCCCAATGCAGGCTGTAGTCTCTATGCAAAGCAGCGTTTCCCTGCACTTCTGCCATAGCTGCCTAAGCAGTAGAAAAGGAACAGACACTCCTCTGTCCCCACCATTTCCTGCTGGCTAGCTCTGGGCAGATCTGCACTTCCTCACAGGCTTTTGGGATTGGCAGTTTTAGATCTGCCTGCCTCCCAATTCCCTACTGAAAGACAGACATGTAATGGGAGTCTGTTGTGGGAGCAAGCATGGAAAGCTTCAGCTCTACAGCATCCTTTGTGAAGGCTTCAGTACTTTTCAGAGATGTTAACTGAAGAACATAACAGAAATGGCTATTGTGAACTCTGGTTTGCAGGCTGCAAGTCACAGAGTATCTTCCAGGTATAAAAATGAACTAATCAAGCTACCTAAAGTAACAATATAGTGCTCCTGAAAAAACAAGGTGATTTTTTTCCTCATGTGTACCTAAATATATAATTATGAGATAAACCAAATACATACTGCCCATGTATCTATTTCTAGAGACATACTTCAAGGCTGTCTTACCTGTTAAAAATGTTCCTAACATGTTAGCTTTTGGATGGATTATGTAATTGGGATCTTGGCTGGTGATATTTTTAGAAGAAGGTGTTATTGCAGTGCTTTCATATTTAATAACTACATGAACTAGAGATTGCCCAGATGTACACAGGAATGCTTTAAATGGTCCTTGTTTCACCAACAGAGCTGGCTTGTGTGAAACTGCTCAAAACTGGCTTAACTTGAGCTTCCACACCAGCTACTTGGAATTTGTTTCACTAACTTTCTAAGCTGCAAGGTCTACTAAATACATAGTAGTGTTTCAAAGACAATAAAGAGAGTCTATGCATGTATTGGACACATTTTTTTCTATCCATCAACTACTAACTAGATCTTTTTTAAAGGCTGATCTCTAACACTCATACAGTAAAAAAGAAAAGCAAACACCAAAAAACTCCCAAACTTAAATCCCATATTGAAACCAGTGGAAATCTTGCCTATGTACAACTACACTCTCACATCGTATTAAATAACGTTAGCTTTTTTACTGCTCTAGCGGGAGGTGTCCCTGCCTATGGCAGGGGGTTGGAGCTGGATGATCCTTGAGGTCCCTTCCAACCTAAACCATTCTATGATTCTATATCAAAAAGTAAGAATAGGTATTTCTGGGTTTGTTACATTGCAAAATTCTAGAGGGTAACCTAGACTTTGAGACTGACATTTCATATTTGCTTTTATGTATTTCACCACCAAAAATGACTTTTTAATTACTGGAAGTTTGCACTTTTATCACTTACTCAGAAACACTGCCTACAATCAAGCACTAAAGACCTGATCCTGATTCAGTAAAATCTTTCACTTGTTACCCACAAAAGAGTTCATCATCTGGTGCAGATCTGTATTGATCCATCATAGAATCAACCAGGTTGGAAGAGACATCCAAGATCATCCAGTCCAACCTATCACTCAGCCCTGTCCAATCAACCAGACCACGACACTTAGTGCCTCATCCAGGCTTTGCTTGAACACCTCCAGGGATGGGAACTCCACCAACTCCCTGGGCAGTCCATTCCAATGCCAATCACTCTTCTCTGGGAAGAACTGCCCCCTAACATCCAGCCTAGACCTGACCTGGCACAACTCCAGACTGTGTCCCCACGTTTTATTGCTGGTTTCCTGGGACAAGAGACCAACCCCCACCTGGCTACAACCTCCCGTCACCCCTGAGCCTCCTCTTCTCCAGGCTAAACACCCCCAGCTCCCTCAGCCTCTCCTCACAGGGCTGTGTTCCAGGCCCCTCACCAGCTTCGTTGCCCTTCTCTGGACACCTTCCAGCACCTCAACATCTCTCTTCAATTGAGGAGCCCAGAACTGGACGCAGCACTCAAGGTGTGGCCTGACCAGTGCTGAGTAGAGGGGCAGAATAACCTCCCTCGTCCTGCTGGCCACACTGCTCCTGATACAGGCCAGGATGCCACTGGCTCTCTTGGTCACCTGGGCACACTGCTGCCTCATGTTCAACCTATTATCTACCAGTACCCCCAGGTCTCAACATCATTCTCAATATTTCTGTGGAGTTATTCTATTTGACACCACAACAGATCCCACCAGAAGTGCAGTCCAAGTGTCTAACTATGTTGAGGCCTCTGCTAAAAATTCAACAAGTTCTTTTTGTCCAGAGGCTGCAGCTAGTACTTCCAGCTGTGAAAATCAGCAAAGTCAGTATTAAATTCTTGGAGTATCCTGTTTCTTTGACCATATCAAAACAAGTAGTCACTGCTATAAACAGAAATAATTTGTTCTCTCAGCAATTAAACATGAAAGAAATGGAATCCACTTAAAGAGAAGATTTCAAATGTGGAACATTTGTGCATTTTTCAGCTGTAAGCATAGAAAAAGCACAAAACACAGCTAGGGCTAAGATCTGCAGATGGTGGCATTTACAGTAATCCTATTTAATATGACAGAAAAATCAGGTAAATATATATATATATTAAATCACACAACTAAAAGCTTTGATTGTACTTTCACTAATGTCAAAGGTGTTACTGGCCTGGGACTTCACTGTATGCCGAAGTGTTAATGCACACGGTATGTGAAACTGACATTAAATGTCAGAGCTGATGTTACACCCTCTAATGTATAACAACTATTGTAATAACATGGTAAGCAATCCTGACACTTACAGACTGTAAACTAGATATTTACCAGCAAGCAGCACAGTTTTAAGCCCTTGCAACAGACACGCGTGTTCCCCTAATTCCCTTTGAGCCACTGCTCTCCATTGTGTCCATCCAAAGGGCAAATCTTTATCACATTCTTAGAACATCAGCAACTACCCCCAAGACTTGCTGAATTTATTCATCTCTATTATCAACAAACAGAACAATGATAAATTAACCAATGCCAGGACGATTTCTTCTGCAAAGAGGCAGAGAGCTCTACAGAGCAACTTTTAAATCTTTCTGGCAGATGGAAACCCTGCTGTTCACTACTGTACAAAACAAATCCAGGAGAATCAGAATTACTTCAGTGTGTTTTAGGTATGACTTCACTTTAGTAATAATGTCATGGCTCTTATTATGCTGCAGCCTTGTTAGAATTTAAGGTTGTGTTTGAAAGACACCAAATAACTCTGGGCAAATCAATAGTAAAGCTGAGTGTGACAGCTTCTTTCCTTCCTTTCCTAGATTTTACAAGTGCTATATTCAGCAATAATGATTTTTTTTCAGCAATAATGAGGGGTTTTTGGTTTGGTTGGAGGTTTTTTTTTGTTTATTTGTTTGGGGTTTTTGGTTTATTTTTTTTTTCCATCAGAAAACACCATAGCACCAGGAATGGTTTTAATTCAAAGATTTTGGGTTTTTTTCCAGCCAAATTCCTGTAAGAGGTGCTAGACACAGATTATTTCAAGCCAAAGCCACCAAATATTTGTGGGTATTCTACACGTGTTTCTATACAGTTCCATTTGTTAAGCTATACACAAAACTGACATTGATAAACTTCTTTCCCACAGAGCTGGTAAAAAAGGGCATAATTTCCTGCAGTCAGTCCTTTCTGGGATCCCTGTGAAATCCTCTAAATCAAATGCAACAATCCACACTCAAGAGAATCTGTAACACATACCAGTCATTTTTCTGAGTCAGATGTCTGCTGCTGAAGTTAAAATACTTCTTTCACCTTAGAAACACTTAAAAAATATCTAAATGATACAGCAAAACAGACATATACAATGCAGGTCTCTCCTGCACTGCACTAGGAAGACTGGACCATTTCACCTGCTGATCCCTGAGACTCAGAAAACCTTCAGCTGGGACTGCTAGCTGACTCTCATGAAATCACCCTTTGATTTAGTCCTTTTCATTCTCTTTTTGACTATTTCTCTGAGAAACCCCTGTGTGTCCTGTTTCTGAAGGTTACTGGCATTCTGTGAAGTTAAAATTAACACATGAGACTATTTAGCTGTAAAATAAAGGAACGACAGAAACGTTTATACTCTTTTTCAACCTTAAAGGTAAATCGATAGGTTAAAATCAACAGTGTCTTACATCACTAGCAGTTCTGAGAAGAGATTCATGCTTTTCTAGTTTAAAACAGTTTTCCTTTAAGAAACAGATGGTTATCTTCCCAGTGTAACTAACTAAGCAATCACAAGCAAGTAACAGGGTTAAGCATTCATCCACAAAGAAAACTCCTCTTTTGCCGTCACTAGTGAGCTTGGTTCTGCATTCCTTCTGCACCTCAAACTCCCACTAGTATCCAAGGCTTTGGGGCAGGGAAGGGGGGGGAAGCACAAGGCATCTTTGTATTTCATAAGATGACTGTAAAAAGTATCTATTCTATATTAGAAACACATCTGCTTGTCACTTACACACCAAGTCCAAAGTCTATTCTCTACATATAGCTTCCCAGTCTCATTTTCAATAAGGACTCTTAAATGGTTTTGCACTCAGATGAAGAGCTGCATTTCTGTTTGCTTGGAAAAGATTAGAAATAATAAAAAGACTGATTTTTTTTTTCTTTTTTTCATTTCTTGCCCATGAAATTTAAATCAACATCACAATATGCATTGATGCCAGGCTCTTAGGAAAAATTCATAGTGCTGAAGCCATGGCACTTCAACTAAACGAGCTTATTCATTCCAAACACATCGCAAGCAGGTTTAGCATTAAAGGTGAGGGAGGGGAAAGGAAATCAAAGGATGTTCTTCTAAAATACTGAATTCTGTTTACTTCAGCCAAGTCATAAAGCAAAACTATTTTTTTTAAAGAGCTGCTTAAGAGCTGGTGGGCACTGAGCTTACCAAACATGAGTCACTAGTTTTCCCATACAGTTGCTTCTTACTTCTGTAACTTTTTCTGTCTAATGAAGAAATAACTCCAGAAAAAATAACAATCAGACCTTCAGACCCACTTTCTTGGTACTATGAAAGACACCTCATACTTCTCAGGTTTTTTTTCCCCTGTTAAATAAATCAACTTGAAAAAAAAAACCCAAGAATTTTAGGAATCTTTTGAGGTTTCTCTACATGGAACAGATTCTGTTTTCTTAAAAAGAAGTCCTTGCTGTATGAGTAACACTTTGTATGAATACACCATGTAATCTTCTTTGCATAGGGGTAGATTATGAAAAGACAGCTGAAGGTTGCAAGGTTTAATTTAGCAGTTTATAAGGGCAATGATTCATATTTTGCCTATCGTTTTAATTCAGTCATATTGCTTACCTGCTAGTTTATTTTATTCCTCAGTACTTTCCTACTTTCAAATATGAATCATTGTGTCCTGTTTTATCTTTTAAGTACTTTAAATAAGATGAGAATACATGAAAGATTCAGAAATGCCTCCCTTACACTCTGTTAGCAAAATTAGGTCAAATGCTACTCCCTCTGTAGTCAGTGGAAAAACTCTTATTGACTTCAATAACAGATCAAGCCCTAAACACACAGCTCCCTGTAGTTTCTAAGCAAATGGCACACTGTATTTCAGAAAAGTTCAAGAACTGAGTTCTATTTGGCGTGCTTCTACAAACAGAGGAAGCCTGCAGGTTTATGTGTCTGAAATGTCTTTTATATAGAAGAGGAAAAGATTTTTATACAGCTTTTAATTTTTTAAGAGTTGCTAAACCCAAATTAATCTGCCTAATGCTGCTGCATGCATTTCAGTAACAGCTAATTTCTGCCGGATTTTTTTCCTGTGTTGTTTAGATTCAGATTTTCTTTTGACTTTTTACTGCCATCCAACCCATCATATAAACTATATAAATTCTACGTAAGTCAGTTCTTCTGTGAACGGTAACATGAAACAAGGCATAAGAAAATGATCATGCCTTCGCAGACAGTATTTCGCCTTAAAGAAACTTAGTTTTCACTAAGAAATTAAGCAATGAGGAGCTGAAGCTCTGCAAGATTACTCCAGCCTGGGTGTAACTCCACGGGAGCCCCTGGAACTGCAGCAGGGATGAAACCTGACCCCTGCCGAGGCCTGTCAGAGATGGGGCCAGCAGGGGGCAGAAGCCTTGATCGATTTGACAGCGCCAAGGTTGTGCCCAGGTATAAAGGGCTTGAACGGAAACTGGTCACCTTACTGTGCTCCCTCTAGGACGCCTGTTGATTCACAAAGTGGGAATTCAGACCGAGAAATACTCCTTTAAAACAATAAATGCATAAAAACTAAACCTTTCTTTTCGGAGACTTAAGCCCCTTCATGGATGTCAGACTCTCAGCAAAAAAGAAACCATCAGTTCCAGCCAGACTGGCTCCGGTGGGTGGGAGGCAGGGAGGGTGGGGAGGCAGGGAGAAGGAAGCATTTGCAGCCGGCAGGAGAGGAAAGCGCTCCCGCCACCGGAGATTATACACTGCGGCTCCGCCAGTGTGCGAGCACATCTCCAGAAGCCGGGGCGCCTCGCCGGCGCCCCGATGGGACGTCGCGGCGGGCGGCCGAGGGTTGAGCCGTGTAGCGGCTCGGAGGGGAGAGTACGGAGACGAGAGGGGTGAAGGGGGATGGGCGAGGGGGGTGCTGCTGTTCCTTCCTACTCAAACTGCCGCGCTGCTGCCGGGCTCTTGCTCTCACTGCAAGCACCCCGCAGGCTGCACCCTGGCCACCAGGTCCACGGACACCTAAGGGACCACTGGGTTCCCCCGGAGAGGCTGCAAAGGGGGAATGAGGCTGAGGACGGGGCGCCGGCGCTGACATAGCCCGTGTGGAGCCTAGCGACCGTGAGACCGAGACCCCCGAGCCCACCCCCAAACGCCCTTAGCCCTCCCCCCACCGTGCTGGGCATCTCCGGGCCCGGCATTGCGCACACCACCTGCGAGACGCAGCTGCCGCCGGGAGCTGCTCTCAGCGTTTGCCAAAGGGCCCCTTCAAATGTACTTTCGCGTCCCAGCAAACTTTTTCTCACGGCGACTTTTTGCAAAGGAAAAAAGTAAAAAAGCGAAGAACGGAGTAAAACGGAACAGAGAGCCTCCACTCTCCAGCTTTCCCTTTCCTCGCCCCCTCCTCCCTGAGAAGGCAGATACTTGGCGCTCCATTTCAGCCACAACTTGGTGAACTTGACCAAAGCAACGACTCCGTTAAGTTCAGTAAAGCTAAATATCACACGCACATTCGACAAAACTGAGTTTAGTGCTGGATGAAAAGTCGCTCTGTTCAACAAGTATTTCTTTCACCTTTCCACCCCGCCAGTGCATCCCCTTACAGCAATACCACCACATCCAAAGTTAAAGGCTGAGGCTGCAGGGGAGCCATCCCTCTGCGGCACCTGGGAGGAACGTGCCCTGCCAGCGCTGCCGGGGGCTCCCAGCGGGTCTCTACGCCCCAGGCCGGCCCCAAGCGCCTCCGTGCCTTCTAGTCTCTCTAGTATCGGGAGTCGCTCTGACAGGTTTCCCTTGAAACGTGGCCCTAGTCATGCCTAGGTCCTTTATGCCGAGCCTGGAGGGTGGGGGGGAGAGGTAACTGGACTCTCCAGCTCCTCTTTGCTTTCTTACCTCCCTTGACCTCTGAAGCCCGAAGAAAGATAGTGAAGGTGATGAGCACGGTTACAGCTGAGTCCCAGGGCCACCTTCTCGTTTTCCACCTTGTGGACCATCTCTGCATCTCCATGCTGGGCACCCACAAGTGCGAACTAAACCCGGGCGCCTTCAGTTTATACCAGCTCTGTCCTTTCCACTATGTTCCCAGAGACGATTTCTCCTATAGAGCCATATGTGATGTACCAAAAGGGGTTTTCTCACTCTCACCTCCCTCCCTCTCTCTCTGTCCGGCCTTGCGCAGGCCCCACCAACCCGTCCTCCCTGGTGCCCTGCCTTCAGACTGACGGGAGATGAGAGGCTTTAATCAAAATGCAAAGAGCGCCGCATCCCCCTAAAGGCTTCATCCCGTCAGAGGGCTGGGCGAGAGGCTCTCGGGGCCACCCCTGGAGCCCAACTGACAAGCTAGCCGCCGGGCGAAGGCCAATCGCACGGCTCCCCCTGCCGCCCACAGCACCGCCCTCCGCTTCGGCAGCGGCACACCGGCACCTCCCTGGTCTCCGGTCGCTCGCTGCTCCGCCGGCCTCCGGGATAGTAGAGAGCGGCCCTCCCGGCAGCAGCGCTTGGAGAACGGAGCTCGGCGGAGCGGGAGCGGTCCGGGGCACGCCGCTGGGGTGTCCCACCGCAGAGCGCCGCGCGCCTGCCCCGCCGCGCCGCGGGCCCCTCGCCCCCGGAGCATGCGCCCTGCTGGCCGCGCGGCCGCTGCGCCCCTCGGAGCGCGGGGGCGGGCGGTGCCACAGGGGAACGCGGGGGCGGGCGGCAGGGGCAGCAGTCCGGCACCGGGAGCGGGCGGAAAGCGGAGGGAGGGGGCGCCGGCGGCGGGGGAGGTTTTCTGAAGGGAGAAACCTGCGTGAGAGGAGCGGGGGTGCTGAGCTGGAGGCCTGCTACGCGGTGGCCCCTCGGGTACCCCAGAACTCCTCCTGCTTGAGTTGGTGCAGCGGCAGGTCCAGCCCCGGTGGTCCATATCTCCATGTACCCTTCGCAGGCATAAATTGTTGTTCCATTTATGGAAGTGAGGTGAAGGAAAAGCCAGCAAACAGCTGTGCACGTTCTCCACCTCACCACACCGTGAAAATTGAGAGCAGCTGCGCGGCTCCTCCCTGAGCAGCCTTCCCTTGTCACCTGTGCCTTCCTACCCCAGGTGTCAGCAATGGAGACTGAGCTGGAGGCAGGTGGTAGAAACTGATAGAGCTGAGGCATGCAGCAGGTCCGGTTGTGGTCCCTTGTCGAGATCAGATTCTGCCCTGGCTCCTGGGAAGTGAGAAAATAGGGTCACAGTTTAGAGGTGTATAACCTTTCTTTAGAAATTACTTTCACTGAGATGTTTCTAACTTAATGTCTTACACCAGTTAATGAACATGGTTTGTCTGCTGCCTTTGGATGCTCTTCCATTTTACTGCACTGTGTTAGTACACCCACTGGGTTTTCTGAAGGAGTTGATACCTTAGGTTTACAAATGAGGGAGCTGAGATGCATAGCACAGTCCCATCTAAGCTCCCTTAGATGCCATGCATTGGGTGCTGCTCACTGAAGAGACACACGAGGTTATTCTGGCACTTCAGCTGTGGAGCACCAAAATGCCACAGCTGTGATGTTTTTTCTGCATCAAAGCTCACCCTTTCGTACAATTGCCTGTCTTAAACCCTACTAATATACGGGGCCCCAAAAGTCAAGAACTGATTATTGTTACCCTGTTACCCTGTAACTGTACTATTATTGTTACCCTACTGGTCTGTGTGGTCTCAAGTCACAGAATCACAGACTCACAGGATTTCTTAGATTGGAAAAGACCTTCAAGATCATTGAGTCCAATCATTAGTTTCACACTGACAAGTGCTTGACTAAACCAAATCCCTCAGCACAACATCTAATCACTAGGAATCACTGTGGTTGGAAAGGACCACCAGGATCATCCAGTCCAACCCTCATCCCAGCATCCTTCATCGCTAGACCATATCCTCAAGCACCACATCCACTCTCCTTTTAAACACCTGCAGGGATGGTGACTCCACCACCTCCCTGGGCAGCCTGTTCCAGTGCCTGACCACTCGCTCAGGAAAGAGCTTCCTCCCAACATCCAACCTAAACCATTTAGTTGGTGCATGCTAGAGCAGACCAAGCGAATTCCTTCACGTTTCATCCTCGTTACAATTTCAGTAGTCATAATGACAATGTGTTCTTTTTGCCTAATACTTTGTCACTTGAAGCTATGAAGTTTCAAGTTCCCTTTTGAGGCTTAAAAATTGCACATCATTTTGTCACCAAGATTCTTGCACCTTCCAGTCTATTATTACACATTGCCTCTCTGATATTTTTGAGTCTTCCTGTTAGCCTAAGTGAATTATATCCTAGTTGAAAGTAAATTTTCTGCCTCTGCCCAAGGCAGGGGAATGGAAGCATTTCAGCCAGGTGGGGAAAGAGAAGAAATATTCTCACAGTATATAGAACTGTGATTTAACACAGTGCCTTTACAGTTACTTGAATTTTAGCAGATGAGGTTCAGCTCCCAAAATATCAGTGGAAACACACCTGCTGATTCTTGAGGTCCTACAGCAGTCTGAAGCAGAACAAATAAGGAAAGATGCTGAGTATGTGTCAGAATTTTAGATCCCTGTAAGGCATTAGAGGAATAATGCATCAACCCAGGTGAGGTGGCATGCCTATATTAATAGACAATTCTGTCTAATTCTATATTGTTTCCAGTGCTGGGCTCCTCAATTCAAGAGAGATGTTGAGATACTGGAATGTGTCCAGAGAAAGGCAACAAAGCTGGTGAGGGGCCTGGAGCACAGCCCTGTGAGGAGAGGCTGAGGGAGCTGGGGGTGTGCAGCCTGCAGAAGAGGAGGCTCAGGGCAGACCTCATTGCTGTCTACAACTACCTGAAGGGAGGCTGTAGCCAGGTGGGGTTGGTCTCTTCTGCCAGGCAACCAGCAACAGAACAAGGGCACAGAATCTCAAGTTGTGCCAGGAGAGGTCTAGGCTGGATGTTAGGAGGAAGTTGTTGCCAGAGAGAGTGATTGGCATTGGAATGGGCTGCCCAGGGAGGTGGTGGAGTGACTGCCCCTGAAGGTGTTCAAGCAAAGCCTGGATGAGGCACTTAGTGCCATGGTGTAGTTGACTGGATAGGGCTGGGTGCTAGGCTGGACTGGATGATCTTGGAGGTCTCTTCCAACCTGGTTGATTCTACGATCCTATGAACATCATGCACCTCTACAGGTTGGGAGCTGACATGATGGAAAGCATCTCCATGGGGAAGGACCTTTGAAGTCCTCATGGGCAGTAAGTTGACCATGAGAGAGCAATATGTGCCCTTGAGGCCAAGACAGTCAACACTATGCCTGGGTTGCCTTAAGAAGAAAGTTCACCTGCTCCTCTCTTCTGGGATATTGCTTTCAGTTCTGAGCTTCCCAGTTCAAGAGAGACAGAGAAGTACTGGAGAGAGCCCAATGGAGGCCACAAGGATGGTTAAAGGAGTAGAACAGCTCTCTTATCAGGAAAGACTGAGAGATATATCACAGCCCTGCTTTTGGAGCTGCATAAGGTTGCACTGTGCAGCTCTACCCAGCCACTCCAGCTTTGCCTATCTCAGCTGAAGAAGGTTATTACTCCTGCCTATGGCAGGGGGTTGGAACTGGGTGATCCTTGAGGTCCCTTCCAACCTAAACCATTCTACTCTATTTACATTCCCCATAGGAAAAAAACCCCAAACAGTAATGTTGATGTTTCTGTAGTCTTTTGACAGCTGAGTTAATGACTGCTGGAGTGTGCTGGTTTGTACTGAATATCTTTTACTATCATTTGTCTGTCTTGGAACATCTTGGGAATCTGAAAGGAACAATCAATGGCCACCAAAACCTTCTCTATCTCAGAAAGTTTGGTGAAGCAGAGAGAAAGCCTTGGCTTCATCCTTCGAGACCTTAGATAACAAAAATGGAGTTGTTTTGTGAAGCTGTAAACTATCACTGGTAGTAGCAAGTGGGATTATTACACTTCCTGAAGAAAGAATCATGGAAAGAAATAGTCACTTATTTTATCTCCATGCATATGTTCATATATATTTCTCCCTCTTTAAAACAACAAAAAGAAACCCATTAGCATCTCACTTAGCAGAGGTCATTCCACAAATTCCCATTGGTAAGACAACTTTTTTTCACAAGGATTCACTTCACTGAAGCAAAACAATTCACTCTTCTTCCCACTATTAATCACACAATGGAAAACTCTTAGAAAACACAGATCTGCACCAGAAATGGGACAAGGATGAAACACCCAACTACACAAATCAAAGGAATTTGATTGAAGTGTGGGCAGCAGGGCAAGGGAGGGGATTCTGCCCCTTTACTCTGCTCTCCTCAGACCCCACCTGGAGTCCTGTGTGCAGTTCTGGAGCCCACAACACAAGAAGGACATGGAACTGCTGGAGCCAGTCCAGAGGAGAGCCACAAAGATGGTCAGAGGGCTGCAGCAGCTCTGCTATGAGGACAGGCTGAAAGAGTTGGGGCTCTGCAGCCTGGAGAAGAGAAGGCTTCGAGGAGACCTTAGAGTGGCTTTCCAGTATCTGAAGGGAGCCTACAGGAAGGCTGGGGAGGGACTATTGACAAGGTCTGGTAATGTCAGCATGAGGGGGAATGGGTTTAAGCTGGCAGAGGGGAGATTTAGACTGGATGTTAGGAGGAAGTTCTTTACAGTGAGGGTGGTAAGACACTGGCACAGGTTGCCCAGGGAGGTTGTGGATGCTTCCTCCCTGGAGGCGTTTAAAGCCAGGCTGGATGAGGCCTTGAGCAGCCTGCTCTAGTGGGAGGTGTCCCTGCCTATGGCAGGGGGTTGGAGCTGGATGATCCTTGAGGTCCCTTCCAACCTAAACCATTCTATGATTCTATGATAATTAAAAACCATAGAGAAGTGATGACTTTTAAGACAGACACTTATTTTGCAGTATTCACTGTGAACAGAAATGGAGAGTGAAGTTGATGGTAAACATCTCTGTGAAGTAGTTCAAGCCATCAAGTTCCCTCAGATCCATGGATCCCATCAGTAAAAGCACACTGCATTAATCCATACTGTATACACAAAAGGAAGAGTCCTTACAGGGCATCGGTTATTCCCAGTGAGGTGACCCTTTTATATACAGAGAGAAGTCTGGTAATGTTGAGGAATATGCTAGGAAAACCTTAGTATGATTACAAGAGAGCCCAAGAACTTCACATTTGCAGTTGCATTGCAAGTTCTTACAGCCTGAAGAATGCAAAAGCGCTGCTGCTGTGCGTTTCTCCCGAGGAAAGGCATTCTCTTCTCCATCGCTGCTAACCCTCCCCCTCTCTGCCCCAAAATACAACAATGACCCATCTGTGCACACACAAGAGAGCAATTCCTAATATTTAAACATGGACTAATCTGCCAGCAGTGATGTATCAGGGACAGAACATAATGAATGTCACAGTGCGCAGTCTTTCTTTTCACTGTCTTGAAGAGTAATGAGGAAGAAGGAAGTCGATGGAAGGAACAAACCACTGTGGAGTACACTTGATTTAAACAAAAATAACATTATTCACTTATGCTTTTAGCTGGAAACATTTTCACATTTTAACTCTTTTCAGACTCAGGAAATCACTTCTGATTTATTTTTTTTTTCTTCTGAATTTATATCTAAGTGCTGATATTTTCTACCAAAACTCTTGTCATAATCTCATGGTGTTCATAAAGGTTATCTGTGCTCTAAATCATTAGCTATTGTAGAATCATAGAAGCAGTCAGGGTTGGAAAGGACCACATGAATCATCTAGTTCCAACCTCTCTGCCATGGGCAGGAGAGAGAGAAGCAATGCTACAAAAATCAGAATCAGCCACGTTGGAAGAGACCTCCAA
>WAAF01009013.1:0-22462 GCA_013400475.1 Tricholaema leucomelas | reverse complement strand
TCTTGACCCATATCAGAGTGAATCTGTCCAAGCCACGAGCTGCCAGGTTTTTTCCTCCCATCCCCCATTGTCTCCCATTAGACCAAAATAGGCCACGTTCACTGCAGCAGTCCAGGGCCTTGAAGGCCTTGGCCTAACACAGGGTCCTCCTACATAATTACCCTAGTTACCCAGATAAAGATCCTTGTGGGGAGCTGAAAGGCAGGGAGAAAAGAGAGTACTTTTAAAGTGCTTGCTGGATTTATGGGATTGAATAACATGATTATCATATCTGGGCACAATCATTTCATCCTCCTGGGATGGATCTGTAGTGTTTTTAGGGAGTCTGGGATAACCTGGAACCCCTCAAACCACAACAAGACACTAAGCTAAATGGATACGATTTCTTCAGTCATTTCTCACGTTTTGATTTCTAGACTATTCATTTTGTCGTTTTTCAGATGGGTAGCTTCAGTGCTATCCAGGGGAGACAAGTTCATTCCTCTGGGATGGATCTTGGTCCCTGTAGTGTTTTTAGGGAGTCTGGGATAACCTAGAACCCCTCAAACCACGACAAGATACTAAGCTAGAATAGAATAGATTAGAATAGAATAGAATAGAATAGAATCAGCTAGGTTGGAAGAGACCTCCAACATCATCCAGTCCAACCTAGCACCCAGCCCTAGCCAGTCAACTAGACCATGGCACTAAGTGCCTCATCCAGTCTTTTCCTGAACACCCCCAGGGACGGTGACTCCACCACCTCCCTGGGCAGCCCATTCCAATGACAAATCACTCTCTCTGGATGTCCTCCTAACATCCAGCCTATACTTCCCCCGGCACAACTTGAGACTGTAGAGGTCCCCCCTCTGCAGAGGGACCTGGACAGGCTGGATGGGTGGGCAGAGGCCAATGGGATCAAATTTAACAAGGCCAAGTGCAGGATTCTGCATTTTGGCCACAACAACCCCAAGCAACGCTACAGGCTGGGGACAGAGTGGCTGTAGAGCAGCCAGGAGGAAAGGGACCTGGGGGTACTGGTGGATAGTAGGTCGAAGACGAGCCAGCAGTGTGCCCAGGTGGCCAAGAAAGCCAATGGCATCCTGGCCTGTATCAGGAACAGTGTGGCCAGTAGGAGGAGGGAGGTTATTCTTCCCCTGTACTCAACAGTCTCAAGCTAAATGCATACAATGTCTTCAGTCGTTTCTCATGATTTGTTTTCTAGACTATTGATTTTGTCCTTTTTCAACAGTGATCTCTTTCTGTGTCAAGTGTTCCAGAGTGTATGCAGTATTTCAACTGAAAACTCATAAGAATGTGATTTCCTCTTTATATTTTATGTATTTCATGTACTCAAATAAAAAATAAATAATAATATATGTACATAGGTGGCAAGATTCCAAATGTTAAGGAAAAGTTCAGATGTTCCATTTTGATGAGATTAAATAACTTTGCTTCAGCCTTTCCCCCTAAGTTTAGGGGTTTGTTTTGGTATGGTTTGGGGTTTTTTTTGTTTGGTTTGATTTTTTTTTTTAATTTTTTTTTTTTAGGAGGCTTCTCTGGAAGATTCTGCTGATTTTGACAACAGCATTTTTCAGTCAACAAAGGAATCAAGTGAGAAGTCTGTCGCAGAGGGGGTTCTGCCCTTATCGCCCGTTCGTGGCGAAGGGGAGAAATCAATAGGTGCGAGATAATTTATATAAAAATATACATTTATTAAACTCAATATTCTTAACTCTCAACACCCCCCCAACCACTATATTAACATAAATAGGATTCATTCAATTNACGCTCCCACACAGACAAGTGGGTCTGCTCCTGGTAACTTGTGGCAACGGCACATACCAGGCAATAAGGCAGTGGGCATGCAGTGAGATGCACAGCTGCACGGGGAGTCTGAGCCCCGTAATGACAGGCTTAAGTGAGCTCTGCAAGCAAGTACGCAGGCCACTAAGCAAGTCAATGCACACGTGGGTGAGTGAGCTCGTGAGCGAATGCACCTAGCACATGAAAAGCACTGGCAAGCGAATGCACTGGCACCTGAGGCTGTACATGTCTATTTATTAACTGTGGGACGAGATCAATGGTCTCATTGGCCACCAATAACCAACCAGGCTTGCAGTCAGCCAACCTTGCCATAACAGGCAAGGAGCCACAGGCCTGGACTTTCCAAATATGGGGCTCACATGGGCCTAGCACCCGGCAAGCGTGAGCTGCACACGTGGGGGCTTCCACAACCTAAAGCCTGGGCAGGCCAGACTGCACGTGGCACCAGGCCCGTTGTGCCTCTCTGTGCTGGCCATGTGCTCACCCCTGACTAAGAAGCAGGAAAAACATGTCCAGGCAGGGCAAGGCATATGCAAGTCTATTTTCGGGCCTATGGGCCCTCCACGACAGAGTCAGAAAATTTAGATTGGCTCTGAGCAAATTTGGAAAGCTAGTGGAATTAATTAATGAAATCTAGAAAGCAAAAGGTGGGAATACGTGTAAATAAGTCTCATGAGAATTATCAGAAAGGAATTTTGATCCTAAAGTAACTTTTCTTTGATTCCATGGTGCCCCTTGTGATTTTACTATTAGTTTTGAATTTAAAAGAACAGAGTTGAAAAGCTGAGTTGCTGGGAAGTAATATAAAACACTGAGATGAAACAGAAGCTTCTAATTGCAGTTCTTCCACACCTCTACTAAGATTATTCTCATTTTGCATCTTCACTTTTGTATGAAAACATTACAAGCTACAGTGATTTACCATTATTTGCTGTCATACTCAGAACTTATTGTTCAAATTCCCCACTGTCTTACAATGGTGCACTTTTAGATAAATAAAAGCACTATCCAGGGGCCCTAATTACAGCTAAGTTGCTTGAACACAAAGAAATGTGGTGCTAGCCCAGAAGAGTTTACAATATTCTAGTCAATACTATTTTCAGTTGAGCTGAGATAGTTTAATAGCAATGTTACATCAAATAAAACATCCCCAAGGACAAAAAAAAAAACCCCAAACAACAACAACAACAAAAAAAGCATAAAGGGCTTTGGGTTTTGAAGAGATATCCATATAATTGATTTTTCCTTCCATTAGTAAGTCAGCTGAATTTCTTTTAACCTCTGCTAATGTTGCATCTTGCATTGTTTGTTCTTTAAAGAGAATATTTCTGCAGTCTTTGCAGGCAGTAAATAAAAGAAAGTTAACAATTTTTTTTGTAGGCCTGCAGACTCCAATAAGGTGGTAAGAAACAATGGATGAATGTTAACAGGAGTGACAATGCTGAGCTCTTGCTGCAGTAGAAAGGACTATGTCTGAGTCTACAATGGTCAATGAAGCAATTAGTAATATTAGCTATTCTGGTAAAGTATTTCTAAAGAATGAAATCCTGTGCCTAGCATAAAAATAAAGAACCAAGCATTCAGGGATGTGAAGTACAACGATGTAGCACATCACTTTTATATAGGATGCTGCTTGTTTATTATACCCTTTCTCCCTGCATTATTCAGGCTAGGCTCTTTAGTGGATGTGTACTGTGTTTAAATAGCAGCTACAGAGGCTTTATCTTTCATTTAATAGTTGTCTCTATAATAAGATGTTTGAAGATAGAGTGCTTAGGTTAGTGGTTGGATAAGGCAAATGTAAAAGTAAAAAGTGAATTAATTTTTTTTCAAGGATAAAAAAATACATTTTGAATCAACACAATGCATTATCTTTGGTGCAAAACAACTTGTGTAGGTGTGTTTGAATTACTGGCCCCCTTTCTGCATAAATCTATTTGATAAAAATATATTTTTATGCCATACCCATGCATAATTCCCTTTTTCATGCTGCAGCTGTACCCTGATTTTACCTGCATAGGCAGATGTTTTCAGTCATAGAATCATTTTGATTGGGAGACACCTTTAAGAATGATAAGTCCAATCATTAATCATCATTGCCAAGTCCACCAGTAAACAACGTCCTTCAATTGTAGAAGCAAAACAGTTCCAACCCCCTGCCATAGGCAGGGACACCTCCCACTAGAACAGGTTGCTCAAGGCCTCATCCAACCTAACCTTGAACACCTCCAGGGAGGGAACAGCCATAACATCCCTGGGCAACCTGTGCCAGTGTCTCACCACCCTCACTCTAAGGAACGCTTTTCTAACATCTAGTATGAATCTCCCCTCTTCCAGTTTAAACACATTGCCCCTTGTCCTGACATTACAAGACCACGTAAATAGTCCCTCTTCAACCTTCCTGTAGGCCCCTCCTTCAGATACTGGAAGGCCACTACAAGGTCTCCTCAAGGCTTTCTCTTCTCCAGATTGAAGAGCCCCAGCTCTTGTACCTGTCCTAATATTAGAGGTGCTCCATACCTCTGAGCATCTTTGTGGCCTCCTGCGGACTCGTACCAACAGTTCAATATCCTTCTTGTGTTGGGGGCTCCAGAACTGTACACAGTACAGTGAGGTCTGACAAAAGCAGAGTAAAGGAGGGAGAATCACCTCTCTTGCCCTGCTGGCCACAATTCTCTTGCTGCAGCCCAGGACATGGTTGGCTGTCTGGGCTGCACATGCACACTGCCAGCTCATGTTGAGCTTTTCATCAACCAAGACTCCCAAGTCCTTTTCCTCAGGGCTGCTCTCCAGTTATTTACCACCCAGCCTGGATTTGTGCTTGGGACCCAGATGCAGATTCCATCATTTCCTTGGGCAGGCTGTTGCGGGTTTTGAAAACACTTTGAGTGAAGAAATTTTTCCTGATATTTGAGCTAATCCTCCCCTGACACAACTTCAGGCCAATTTGTCTTATCACTTTTTACTTGGGAGAAGAGAACAACCTCCCACCTCACTAAAACCTCCTTTCAGGTAGTTGTAGAGCATGTTGAAGTCTCCCCTCGTCCTCCTCTTCTCCAAAATAAACAGCCCCATTTCCCTCAGCCACTCCTCATAAAAGTTGTGCTCTAGAAGAGTCCTTTTAAAACTCCATCTTTTTTGCTGAATTTAGTATTACATGAAAAATTTAGTTTGTTTATTCATTAACTGCCACCCCCATGGTCTCAGAGTCGTGATCTCATTTCATCAGGCACATGTTCTCTGGGCTTGAAAAGTGATGCAGAAGAAAGTGGTGAAGAGGACCACCCCCTACAGAAACATGAGATGTGTTTATGTGCTTACCACTTTGTGCCAGCAGATGTGTGACTTGGACAGACTGGAGAGTTGGACGAAGAAGAACAGAATGAGGTTCAACAAAAATAAATGCAGAGTCCTGCATGTGGGAAGAAATAATAAACTGCACCAATACAGATTAGGAGGTGATCTGCTAGAGAGCAGCCCTGTGGAGAGGGACTTGGGAGTCCAGGTGGACAACAAGCTATCCATGGGACAGCAATGTGCCCTTGTTGCCAAAAGGCCAATGGGATCCTGCATTAAGAAAAATGTGTCCAGCAGGTTGAGGGAGGTTCTCCCCCCCTCTACTCTCCCCTAGTAAGACTTCGCCTGGAATGTTGCATACAGTTCTGGGCTTCCCATTTCAAGAGGGACAGAGAACTACTTGAGAGAGTCCAACTCAGATGATTAAGGGACAGGAGCACTGCCTGATGAGGAAAGGCTGAGAAACCTGGGACTTTTTGTTCTGGAGAGGAGAAGACTGAGAGGAAATCTAATAAACATATATGAATACGTGAGGGCTGGGTGTCAAAAAGGAAGGGACAGCCTCTTCTCACATGTGCCTTGTGATAGGATATGGTGCAATGGATGTAAATTACAGCACAGGTAGTTCTACATCAACATGAGGAAGAACTTCTTTACTGTAAGGGTCACAGAGCTCCCCAGAGAGCTGCTGGAGTCTCCTTCTCTGGAGACTTTCAAGACTAGTCTGGATGAGGTCCTGCAAGACCTCTGTTAGATTGTGTAGTTCTGCTCTGGCAGGCGATTGGACTCAAAGATCTCCAGAGGTCCCTTCCAACTCCTAACACCCTGTGATCTGTGATCTTGTGATATGTTCTGCCTAATGGTTCCTTCAGTGTGCAAAATGATGCAATATCTCAGCTTTCACCTAACCCCGCTCTGCCACACCTAACTTGCAAGAACTACTCCTCTGAGTAATACAACCATGTCCAAAGCTTGCATTAAAGCCTTGTATGAGTCTGTAGTCAGTCTCTGCCTGCAGCAACACAGGAAAGTAATTCCAATCCAGTAAAATTCATGCAGCTGACACTTCCTATTGATCTTTTTTGTTATTTTTCCTTTTAACTGAAAAGAAAAGGGCTTGTCAAACTGCCAGCAAATGCTCTGTTTCCAGGGTGCAGAAGAGCTCTCTAGAATGTAGGGCAGACTGACAGTTATCATTTCCTTTCCCTGCAGACAGAACTGATAATATTCCCCAGAATTTTTTGGTGCTAGAGTGATAAGGAAAAAAAATCATAACAGACTACTGATAGCAACAAAAAGACTTAAGATTTAGGGAAGGCCCTATGAGTTCTGATGATTTAAGCCAAGAACACAGCAACTGATAGATTATCTTCAGAGAGCCAGCAATGTGCATAGATATGATGCAGTCTAACTCACTTGAAAGGATGAATGTAGGATGATTGGCAAATGAGGGCAGTGAGATCTAGAGTTCATTGTGAGATGCCTTATCTAGATGCCACAGTGGAAAATAATAATGTTCTTGTTGCTGACTGATCACTAAGCATCACAACTAGACTGATTTCTGGCCTTATCCTCTCTTTCACAGATTAAGTGAGATCTTTCCACCTTTAATTTAGGTTCTGCTTCAGATTCAGTTTCTGAAATGTACTGTATTTGTTACCTACCTTTGGAGATTACTTGTACTAAAAGGGAACTTATTTGTCTATTAGAATTATTGGCAGTAGTTTTTGGCACTTCATTCTATCACAGGGCACATGAGAATATAAGTCAGACTTTCTTTTTCTGGTTTGGAATACATATTCATACTTAAACCGACTTTTACCAAACAACTTCTGCCATTCTGGCAGAATAAAGAAATCTGGAAGTGACTGCAGGTGTTAGTTTCTTTGTGATCTTCTTAAAATTAGCTTCAGAGCCATTTCTGGATTATCTCATGATTATTATGCAGAGTGAGCTCTGCAGAACAGCTACTTTCACTCTCCATCTGGTAACTAATGTATACCTGCATTTTGACAATTGAGTCCCTGAGGACCATTTCGCAGCAGAAGTGTGTGTGCGTTGCAAATAATTCTTGTTCATGGCACAGGTTTTACACAGAAGTCATTGGGTTGTACTTTCACCCTGCTGTTCCTCTTAATTTTACCCAGATGTAAGATCCCAAGGTATAACCCATAAGATGGAGACTTTTAAACTCAGATATCCCATCCCTCAGGGAATTTCTTAACCAAAAGGCCCTAGGTGGGTGATTTGACTTCTGCTGTCTTGCAGGTACAATCAATGCAGCTCTTACACAGGGTTTTATTTCCAGTCTGACAGAGGTTTGTGCTGAAGAGTTGTCTGAACCTATGGGGGAACCACATCAGCCTGTGCTGCTCAAATTAATAAGTTTGTTGCAACTCCATTGCAAATACACAAATTGCACTGACACTTTCTCAGAGCTCTAGACTGCCTGCATAGTTGTTAAGAAATTAATCCTGTAGGATAATAAATTTAAGGGAGTCAAGTTTGCATGTGAGTAGTAAATCTGGACACACAGAGGATTACTGTAGGTGCAGAGTGTGTGCTGATGGACTGTTCTCTGCATGCCCAATACTATCACTTTTAACATATATAGTATAAAATAGGGAAGAGTCTAATGCAATGGATCCTGAAAAAAAAAAGAATATTGCCTAGAAGCTGGGTGCTTTTGCAGCCTGTTGATGATTTACTCCAGGAAAGGGTGGTGGGAGGAAATTGCTGTAATCTGGGTTAGATTTCCTTTCTGGGCTGCATTCAGTTTGCACAACAGCCCATTTGCTGTCATGAAACCTTTTCACAAGATAGTACAGAAGGATTTTGATGTGGTAAAGTAAACTGTAACACACTGTGATGGTTTGGGTATTACCCACCCCCCCCTCCGCTTTGGAAATCACCCAGACTAGACTCAGCTGGCTCTGGAAATTGAATGAAGCTTATATTTACCGTTTAGCTCAATGTACAAGCAGATCAGTACATACAGTTATATACAGAAATATACAAGGTTAAAGGTAATACAGAAACACAACAGCCCTCCCAGAAACCTGAGTCCCCAGGAGGGGCTCCCAACGGCCCTTCCACCTTCTCCCACCCCTCTCAACCTTACCCCAGTCCCAAGGAAGAATGAAGGTTCAGCCAGGGGGGTTAAGAAGCAAAGTGGATTAATCAGAGAGGTGGAGGGTGAGGTTAGAGAGAAGTGCAGCTCAGGCAATGCCCCAAGAAGAAGTGCCTTATCTATGCTTGGATTCTTGCTCTTATACCTCTCAGCAAGCCTATGAGTGAAGTAGACATCACTACTATTTCCCTTTCACAGCTTGTAATCTAGTTCTTCTCATCAAAACATTCTAGCTAGGCTCAAATTAGCACACACACATAGACACAGCAATGAGCAGAGTTTCCTGGAATCGATAAGTAGCCTTAGTTTAGTATAAGACATCCCTCCATGGAGGGAAAATGGACTTCCTGATCTCATAGATCTTCTCAATTTCAGAATATTTTGATTCTTTAATAACACCAGCAGCATTTACTGCTGACAAAATAGTGCATCTCAGAACAGCATTTATTGTTCAGCACAGAGCAGAAGAGCGGAGTAATACATGGAAAAGAGCAGCCCACTGTAGTTAGGTTGCTGTGCTTGCTAAACTTTGCAATCATATACCACAATAGATACAAATTAGTTATCTTTCCTTAATATTTATTATGGTTTTGTCTGCCTGTATAGGGAAGAAGTGAGCAGTGGAATAGATTTCTTTTGAAACTACGCCCAGTTATTCGGGAGCTCTCTAAGTGCTGCTTTATTATTTGCAGAATCCTGTTTTGGACAATTTCTTCTCAGCAACAGCACAGCAGTGAATCAGAAAAAAATGAAGCAGTGACAGCTGATGCGGCATACAGATTGAATCCTGATTTCTAGCTTAAGCTTTCTTTTAGATATTTTTCTCTATGAAAAGCCTCCATTTTTTACTTTCAATCAGTTTGTTTCATGTCTCTCCTTTTTCTCTACATTGTTTAACATCATTACTTTCTTTAACTGTTTAACATCTTTGTCAGTGATATGGACAGAGGAATCAAATGCACCCTCAGCAAGTTTGCAGATGGCACTAAGCTGTGTGGCACAATCAACTTGCTAGAGGGCAGGGATGCCACCCAGAGGGACCTGGACAGGCTGGAGAGGTGGGCCCAGGCCAACCTCATGACATTCATAAAGGCCAAGTGTAAGGTGCTGAATCTGGGTCAGCACAATCGCAAGGACAAATACAGGCTGGATGGCAAATGGCTGGAGAGCAGCTCTGAGAAAAAGCATCTGAGGGTCTGGGTTGATGAAAAGCTCAACATGAGCTAGCAGTGTGCATGTGCAGCCCAGACAGCAACCCTGTGCTGGGCTGCATCAAGAGAAGCATGGCCAGTAGTGCAAGGGAGAGGATTCTCCTCCTTTGCTCTTGTGAGACCCCACCTGAGTTACTGTGTGCAGTTCTGGAGCCCCCAATAGAGGAAGGACATCAAACTGTTGGAGCGAGTCCAGAGGAAGGCCATGAAGATGAGGCTGGAGCACCTCTGCTATGAGGACAGACTATGAGATTGGGGGCCTTTCAGCCTGGAGAAGAGAAGGCTTTAAAGAGTATCTGAAGGGGGCCTACAGGAAGTCTGGGGAAGGACTATTTACAAGGTCTTGCAATGACAGGACAAAGAGCAATGTGTTTAAACTGGCAGAGCGGAGATTTAAACTAGATGTTGGGAAGAAGTTCTTTACAGTGAGGGTTGCTCAGGAAGATTGTGGATGCTTCCTCCCTGGAGGTGCTCAAGGCTGGGTTGGATGAGGCCTCAAGTTACCTATTCTAGTGGAAGGTGTCCCTGCCTATGGTGGGGGGTTGGAACTAGTTGATGACTGAAGTCCCTTCCAACCTAAACCACTTTAGGATTCTATGATTCTATGATGGGCCAGGCTTGTATTTTCAGTTGTTGATCAACATGTCTCAATAGATCATAGTGAGAGACTCTGCCATACTGAGAGGACGCTGTCATAGAAGATTTTGCTAAGCTTGTGCCTAGTTATGCTGTATCAATGCTGGGATTATAAATTCTTGTTTAATTAGAGGGAGGGACAATGCAGAGGTAATAAACCCTGGGGAGACTGAAGCTGTAAGTAGTACAAGAAATTTGGAGAAATGGTTTGCATCCCAAAGTATGGAGCATTTCAACACCAATAAAAGCCAGGTGTAACATGTTATTGCTCATCTTCATCAGAAAGAAAAGTAAATGGATCTAAATTTCACCACACCAAGGCCACTGATCTATGTTTCCTTTATAGAGCCGTAATGCCTAGGATCAAACGCGGTGAGTTGCATAGCCACTGCTCCTTGGAGGAAGAGATTTTGAGGAGCTTTTCCCTGAAAGTGCACTCCTCATTCCTTGCCTACATTTTAAACCATGAATACAGTCTTAAATTGTGTCAGCAGAAGATTATAGCATCCATCTTGTCTCGACTACATCGTTAAATCTTTCTGTTACAATTTGTTTTTCTGATCTCCTTGGAAATGTTGCCTGAACTACTCATGTGTGCATCTTCACACCTTTTAGCCAAAACGATCCAGATTTGGAAACTGATTTCATCTTAACACATCTGCAGCTTTAAATCCCCACACCAGCAGCAAGTACATAGGTGCTTGAACTAGGCAGTGATAACAACTCTGATAGTTTAGGGTCAGAAAGGAGATATGATGATTGTCTATAAAAATGAAAAATAGCTTATGAAGCATGGACATGTCCTTCAGCTGTTTTGTGATGCCATTATTTTCACACCTATATGCTTTAAAATATCCTTATAAATCTCTAATAATAAAAAATAAACAAAAAAAAGAGGGCATAAAAAAACACCATCAACAGGAGTAGAAATCATCTCAGTGAGAAGTTCCTGTTATGATTCTGTTGGGAGGGCTGGGAACTATATGGTACTGTGTGCAGTTCTGGAGCCCCCAACACAAGAAGGACATGGAACTGCTGGAGCGAGTCCAGAGGAGGGCCACGAAGATGATCAGAGGGCTGCAGCAGCTCTGCTACGAGGACAGGCTGAGAGAGTTGGGGCTCTTCAGGCTGCAGAAGAGAAGGCTTCGAGGAGACCTTAGAGTGGCTTTCCAGTATCTGAAGGGAGCCTACAGGAAGGCTGGGGAGGGACTATTGACAAGGTCTAGTAATGCCAGGACGAGGGGGAATGGGTTTAAACTGGAGGAGGGGAGATTTAGACTGGATGTTAGGAGGAAGTTCTTTACAGTGAGGGTAGTAAGACACTGGCACGGGTTGCCCAGGGAGGCACTTTTCCCAGGAGGATTGTTTGTGCCAGTCATGAGGAAAGCTGAGAATGACTTCTCTGGCCAGAGTGAAAAAGTGAGTCAATCAGCCATACTAGACATGCATCTGCCTTTGGAGTATGAGCTTTGTGAATGCTTAATAATGAATCAAATCCACTTGATAATTAGCAGGTCATTTGCCCTTCACCAAACCTGTTTCTCCACCCTGGTACCCCTGAACAAGGTTTCACAGTAACAACTCACACAGGGGATGACTTTCAATCACAGCTGGGGACTGACGAACATTTTCATTGATCCAGGAGTCACATGTGATTCTGTATGTCATGTGAGAGCTTTGATGATAATACCAGAGCTGATGCTGCTCTGAATAGCAACAAAGGCAGGTTTTCTGATTCCTAGTGAAAGTTTTTGGGTATGGTTCAATGATAAGGCCAGTAATTCAGAATGAAAGTTGTCCTCAGGGGCCAATGTCACATCAGTCTTATTTAACATCTACTTAAATGTTATTCTGCTATCTACAATCAGTACACAAGTTCAGCTATGCAGACACACTGCATCTTGCCCCTATTAACTCCATGATCAAGTCTGTGAATTATCATTGTCATTTTCATACACCTTTTTACTTTGTCCTTGCTCTTGTCTGTCTTTAGACATTTACTGTGTCACATTGAATTTAGCCTGAATTTTAGCTAAAGACAAAAATGCAAGTTTTCCTTTTGAAATGCCTTACACAATTTCAGGGTGTCAAAAGAGATTGGCAAATGCTTGCTAAGAATGGTATGTCTGTATGAAGACAACCCATCACTTCTTCATTCACTCCCCATCCTTCCCCTTATGCTTCTCAAGAAAAGTGAGACTTCATGATAAATTTTATCACCAGGGAGTTGACTTGATAAATTCATTTTTTTTCAGGGATGGTTTTTTTTTTCAAGTAGAAAGATTAATGTGGAAAGAAACATGCAGTCTGTGTTGGCAGTGCAATGTGGAATTGGTAAAGTATGGGAATTGTGATCTTCCTGTGCTGCTAAAGGCAAGAAATTTATGTTGCATGTGTGACACAAAAGAACCTTCAAAATATTCCAAATGCTGTAATTTTTAAATGGTTTGATTATCTGCACCTCTGCCTTTATCACAAGAGGAGGCTTTGTAAAACTGATTTTAAATTTTGAGCTATTGCCTAGATTAAGATGGTTAAAAAGAACCAATTTGTTGCATTAAACATTCTGTTAAATGCCATAACTGCAGTGGTATCTTATTCAGCATGTACCAGATAATACAAGGAAAGAATTTCAAGTAGAATAGAATAGAATAGAATCAACTAGGTTGGAAGAGACCTCCAAGATCATCCAGTCCAACCTATCACCCAGCCCTATGCCATCAACTGGACCATGGCACTAAGTGCCTCATCCAGGCTTTTCTTGAACACCTCCAGGGACGGTGACTCCACCACCTCCCTGGGCAGCTCATATGCAAAGCCAAGTCTTGACCACAGAGCTAACACAACCTAATCCACTACTTCAGGGCCAATATAATTCCTCCTCCTTTTTGTCAGGAAGAATGTCCTTCTTAAAGAAGTATATTTAACATTTGCTTTATTCCCCATATTTTCAATGCTTGTAAAGAAACATACAGTCTGCTAAAAAAAAAAAATGAATCAAATGTGAAAAAGGAATCAACAAAATAATAACAACTTATTTCTTACCTATAACTGTTTGGGTGTAATAGGTAATCAGCACTACACATTTTCTCAGTTATGCTATTTTATGTTGCTGTCAGGTTTTGCATAGGATGTACTGATCCTTATCTAGAGTGTGAATTCAAGTGAATAACTATTATTATCAGAAGTGTTGATTTTATTCAGACTTTACAGTAACAAGTTTGCAGGAAATTTATTAAAGCTACATTTCATATTCAAAACTCTCATTTTTAGAATTCTGTCAACCCAACAAAATGCTGTTCCATGTTACTCATCTAATGTGTGGTTCACTTCACCTAATTCAGGAAATATAAAAGTTAAATAGCTATATCTGAGCAGGTAACTGAATTCTCTTGAGAGTCAGCAGTGAAAATAAGGGTGATTCACAATTTCAGTCTTACCACTAGATTTAGAATACAAGAATACTTTTCTACACTTTTTTCTCTCCATTACATCTTTTCCTTTTAGGGACAGGTTCAGGTGTAGAACATATACTTCATATGTCTCATGTTTCATCACAGAAAAAAAAAATCATAGAATAATAGAATCAACCAGGTTGGAAGAGACTTCAAAGATCATCCAGTCCAACCTAGCACCCAGGTAGACAATCAACTAGACCATGGCACTAAGTGCCTCAGCCAGGCTCTCCTTGAACACCTCCAGGGATGGTGACTCCACCACCTCTCTGGGAAGCCCATTCCAATGCCAATCACTCTCTCTGGCAATAACTTCCTTCTAACATCAAGGCCATACTTCCCCTAGCACAACTTGAGACTTTGTCTCCTTGTTCTGTTGCTGGTTGCTTGGCAGAAGAGACCAACCCCCACCTGGCTACAGCCTCCCTTCAGGTAGTTGTAGACAGCAATGAAGTCAGACCTGAGCCTCCTCTTTTTCAGACTAAACACCCCCAGCTCCCTCAGCCTCTCCTCACAGGGCTGTGTTCCAGGCCTCTCACCAGCTTTGTTGCCCTTCTCTGGACACATTCCAATATCTCAACATCTCTTTTGAATTGAGGAGCCCAGAACTGGGCACAGGACTCAAGGTGTGGCCTGACCAGATGGATTTCAATTCTCATTGATTTATGAATGTTATTGAAAAGTCTTACATATATAAAACCTAAACTTTCATCAATAAGAATTTTAAGAGTTCCAAAGAATCACTGAATCACAGAACTGGTTAGGTTGGAAAAGATCTTTAGGGTCACTGAATCCAACAATTAATCTAACACTGCTAAAACTCCTGTTAAACCATGTCCCTGAGCAGCATATGCACATATTTGTGAAGTAGCTGTAGGGATGATGATTCAACCACTTCCCCTGGCATGATAACCCTTTCAATGATTTCCTAATACCCAGGCTAAATCTCCCCTGGCACATCATGAAGCCATTTCCTCTCATCCTGTCACTTTCTAATTGGAAGAACAGATCAACACCCACATCAGTACAACCTCCTTTCAGGTAGTTGTAGACCATGAGAAATTCTCCCCTGAGCCTCTTTTTCTCCAGGCTAAACAACCACAGTTCCCTCAGCTGCTCCTAGCAGGCCTTTTTCTCTAGACCCTTGAAGAGCTTTTTTGCTTTTCTCTGAACTCATTCCCAAAGACTACACTTAGACAGAAAAAAAAAAACCAAAAACAACCAACCAACCAAAAAGTGTAAAAGTGTCTGTTTTGGTTTTCTTGTTGTAGAAATAATGTGATATAGAAAGCAAGGATGATATCACAGACTGAATTTATGGGTTCTGCAGTGTGTCCATGTTTGCATGCTCAGAATATTTGCAAGACTCCAAATTTACCTTATATTATTGAAGATATATATTTCATAAGTAAATATAGCAAATTTTAAGAAGAAATTTAAAATTACAAATGAGGAAAGACAAATTAAAACAAAAAAAATATCTCTTTTGTATTCAGTGCCAAGCAAAGGAGGAAAACATTTTAATAATGAAGTCAGAATCATCTACTTCAGAAGCTTAAGACTGAAATAAAAACTTAGCTAGGGGTCTATTTACACTCACCCAGTCAAAATGATGATGGTTTCCTTAAAAGCAACACCAATTCATTTAAACAATTCACAGATCATAGAATCATAGAATGCTTTAGGTTGGAAGGGACCTCAAAGAACATCTAGTTCCAATTCTTCTTCACAGAGAGAGTGATTTGCCATTGGAATGGGCTGCCCAGGGAGGTGGTGGAGTCGCCGTCCCTGGGGATGTTCAGGGAAAGCCTGGATGAGGCACTTAGTGCCATGGTCTAGTTGACTGGCTAGGGCTGGGTGCTAGGTTGGACTGGATGATCTTGGAGGTCTCTTCCAACCTAGTTGATTCTATTCTATTCTATTCTATTCTAACCACCCACCATAGGCAGAGACACCTCTCACCAGAATAGGTCACTTAAGGCTTCATCCAACTTGGCCTTGAACACCTCCAGGGTGGGAGCAGCCACGATCTCCCTGGGCAACCTATGCCAGTGTCTCACCACCTTCACTGGAAAGAATCCTTTCCTAACATCTACCTTGAATCTCTCCTCTTCCAGTTTAAACCCACTACCCTTCATCCTGTCACTACAAGACCTTGTAAATAGTTTCTCCCCAGCCTTCCTTTAGGCCCCCTTCAGGTGCTGGAAGGCCACTATAAGGTCTCCTCGAAGCCTTCTCCTCTCCAGGCTGAAGAGTTCCAACTTGTAGAGAGGTAAGAAGTTTCAGACTTTAGCTTAAATATGTATAGTATTCACTAAAAGCTCTCCTGAGATTGTCGTCATCCAACAACGGAGGAGAGCTCTGTTTAGCTGTGAAAACAGATTCCAGAGCCCCAACTTGAGAGTGAAGAGGGAGCTTGCTCCACTTTCTTGCTGAAGATGGGAATACATGGATGTTGGGAGGAGGAAAACAGTTGCCCAAGGAAACGATGGCTATATGAGAAAAAAAGGGGAAGGATGGAGAAGGAAAGGAGGGAAAAGCAGGGAGGGAAGACATCACATTTATGTAGACAGCAAGACTTATAAAGCACCATCTATTTAAGACTTAGACATTTTTACAGCATTTATGTCTCAGCAAAGCAAAATATACCTCTGCTCATTTTTACTTCTAATATTATTATTGTTATTTTTCTCACATGTAGTATTGCAAGCCCTTTTTATACTTTTTATCATGTTTTGTAGCTCTTCTTGCATTGCAGCCAATTTTGGATTATTTCTTCTCTTCTTCTTTCCAGTGTGTGTTCATGTTTGTCAGGTCTAATATCATATCTTTTCCCATCCCTTCTCTGTGTGGTTTCAGTCCCTTTGTATTATATTGTCCTCTCTGGAGCTGACAATATCTCCCAGTGTCATGGAGTGTCCTGTGTACCCCAAAATTCCTCTCCCTCTGTGGTTTGAATGGGAGAGGAAAAAAGGCGCAAAAAGGCCTGTTTCCCCCCACCGCCCTGCAGGCGTGAAGGGGGGGAGCAAGGGACCCTCCTGGCACGAGGGGTGCCCCGTGCAGGGCCTGCACTGCACTCGGCTGGGGATTGGCTGTGTTCTTCACGCCTAGGAAGTGGTAACTCGGCTCTTTGTCTAGGAAGGATAAAAATAGTGGGGGGACTTCCCGCCTTGGGGTTCCCACCTTCGGGTGCTCCCGCCGTGGAGTTTGTTCCTGCCTTGGAGTTCTCCCCCCTGCCTGGATAGCTTCTAAACACAGAGCCTCTTCTCGCTGGGAAGACAAGCTCCCAAGGACAACTTTGCCTTAAGCACCCCCCATTGTGCAGCTTCATAGCTCCTTAACGATCCTCGGAGACTTATGAAAGACCCGAAGGCACAAGCGATTTGAATCGCCCTTCCTTTCGAGCCAGCGTGCTTCTGTTTGTGAGTAGCTTTAGGCTCAACCTTATTTTATAGTGGGGAACGCTATATTTAATAGCTTAAGCCTTTTTCAGCTTCTGACTTATAAAATAGTCAAGTCTACCTGTGGCATCTGTGTACATGTTCTCAACCAACTAAGAACCTGCTAATTAAATCTAAATTATCTTCTGCATATAGTTTTGGGGGTGGGTTTTCAGGAAAATAAAATAATCTATTTTTATATAATTCCCAACTTGGCCAAATTCATTCCTGCCTCCATAACACCCAATTTCACACGGGTAGTGATTATTCTTAAAATACTAATTTTTCTCTCCTACAGATCATTTATGAAGAATAGAATCAATCAGGTTAGAAGAGACCTCCAAGATCATCCTATCCAAGTCCAACCTATCTCCCAGCCCTATCCACTCAACCAGACCATGGCACTAAGTGCCTCATCCAGTCTTTTCCTGAACACCCCCAGGGACGGTGACTCCACCACCTCCCTGGGCAGCTCATTCCAATGCCAATCACTCTCTCTGCCAACAACTTCCTCCTAACATCCAGCCTATACTTCCCTTGGCACAACTTGAGGCTGTGTCCCCTTGTCCTGCTGCTGGTTGCCTGGGAGAAGAGATCAATCCCCACCTGGCTACAACCACCCTTCAGGTAGTTGTAGACAGCAATGAGGTCTGCCCTGAGCCTCCTCTTCTCCAGGCTAAACAACCCCAGCTCCCTCAGCCTCTCCTCATAGGGTTTGTGTTCCAGGCCCCTCACCAGCTTTGTTTCCCTTCTCTGGACATGTTCCAGCACCTCAACATCTCTCTTGAATTGAGGAGCCCAGGAAGTTGAGTAAGGTCAAGTCTGGTATCTATCCCATCTCAAATTATTCCTAAAGTTCAAATGCTGGTTTTTGCAATTAAAAATTCTGTGCCTTCCATTATGAAAATAGTAAATTCTGTATTGAAATTATACAGCTCCCCTCTCAGCATGTAATTTTCATGATTGATGAGTCATTTGGAATATTCACTCAAGATGGCAGTAATCATCAGGGTGTCTTCCACTGAGACCGTCCAAGAGTTGCCAAAAGAAATCTTAATGATGAAGCCAGAGTTTGGTCTTTAACACATTCTAGTCTTGGGCACCATTTTCCATTGTACTGGAAGCAAACAATGCAATGACATCCAAGACCAGAGTAGTTTAATTTGCATGAAGCATTGGAGTCTTTGGGAATGGGGCTGTATTTTCTTCACAGATGTGGAGTACTTTTTTCTTCTTATTCTTTTTTTTTTTTTTTAAATTTAATCAATTTATTTACATTAAATTTTGAAATAATTAAAAAAAAAATGTCTTCTATTATCATTATATAAACATTCTTGATAGTAGCAGCTATCAATGTTCTGATTAGAATTTGAAGTTTTACTTATATTTCTTTTCTGCTACCCTGGCTGGTGATTCAAGACATATTTTCCATTGCAGGACTTGTACTAGCAAGTTTTCCTACCAAAAGAAAACATAGGATGTAGCCATTTATTTCTGTGTGAAAGTATTTTTTTATACCAAATATCATTTTCATCTCAGACAAGTATTTGTGGATATGGTTTAACATAAAGGGTTTTTAACTCAGTCCCAAAAATACTATATTAGAGCCTTACCCTACATCCAATGTAGGATGTAGGATGGGACGAAATTTAACAAGGCCAAGTGCAGGGTTCTGAGCTTTGGCCACAACAACCTCAGGCAGCGCTACAGGCTGGGGACAGAGTGGCTGGAAAGCAGCCAGGAAGCAGGAGACCTGGGGGTACTGGCAGATAGTAGCTGAAGATGAGCCAGCAATGTGCCAATGTGGCTAAGGGAGCCAATGGCATCCTGGCCTGCATCAGGAACAGTGTGGCCAGTAGGACGAGGGAGGTTATTCTTCCCCTGTACTCAACACTGGTCAGGCCACATCTTGAGTCCTACATCCGGTTCTGGGCTCCTCAATTCAAGAGAGATGTTGAGGTGCTGGAAGGTGTCCAGAGAAGGGTGACAAAGCTCGTGAAGGGCCTGGAACACAAACCCTATGAGGAGAGGCTGAGGGAGCTGGGATTGTTTAGTCTGGAGAAAAGGAGGCTCAGGGGTGACCTCATTGCTGTCTACAACTACCTGAAGGGAGGTTGTAGCCAGGTGGGGGTTGGTCTCTTTTGCCAGGCAACCAGCAACAGGACAAGGGGACACAGTCTCAAGTTGTGTTGAGGGAAGTCTAGGCTGGATGTTAGGAGGAAGTTCTTCACAGAGAGAGTGATTGGCATTGGAATGAGCTGCCATAGGAGGCGTCCCTGGAGGTGTTCAGGAAAAGACTGTCTGAGGCACTTAGTGCCATGGTCTAGTTGACTGGATACCACTTTCAGACACTGGAAGGCTACTACAAGGTCTCCTCAAACCCTTCTCTTCTCCAGGCTGAAGAGCCCCAACTCTCATAGCCTGTCCTCATAGGAGAGGTGCTCCAGCCCTCTGATCATCTTCGTGGCCCTCCTCTGGCCTCGCTCCAACAGCTCAATGTTCCTCTTATATGGTCTTTCACTCTGATCTGTTCATGTCATAAAAGTTCAGGTGCTTTATTGGCTTACTGTGTCAAACTCTTCAACACAAGTAGATTGCTTTGGCACCAAGGAACCAGCCCAACACAGTGGAATTCTGCAGACAAGCAACATCTAAGAAGAAACCACAGAAAGCTGAAGCTTCTAATAACTAAATACATTGTATACATATGTGTGTATTTATGTCTTAGTAAACACAACAAACAACCATGAGAACAGAAATTGAAGTTAATTGCCACTTCAAGCTGAAATTCTACCTTTATTCCCTTGAAAATGCAGGATTCAAGAGCTGAAAACCACATCCTCAAAGAGGATTGTGATGTCCCAAAGGCCATTCTGTTTGCATTACAGATCACACACAGGGAGATTTGCTCCCAGATTTTGGCCTCATAATCATACTGAGCAGCTTTTGCCCAGATGGTCTGACCTTTCTATTATTGGTACAATCAAATATATTGTTAATTCAGCTTGTTAAAGCAATCTCCGCTCAGTGATGCCTTCTGAAACTTAAAATGTTGGTTAGCCTGGAAGAGTCCCACAGGTCCAGCTGCTAGGAAGTGAAAATGGACACAGGGAGACCCATCTCTCTTCCAACTTATGCACAGATTTTTGGACATGCTATGCAAACTGACTTAGTATATTGTGTGGACTTCAACTCTGCTGAGCTTGTCATATTACCACCAAAGCTGCAAAAAAAGACTGTCTGAGGCACTTAGTGCCATGGTCTAGTTGCTTGGTCAGGGCTGGGTTATAGATTGGACTGGATGATCCTGAAGGTCTCTTCCAACCTGGCTGATTCTACGATTTCAATCCAATGGGAAGAAGGTCACCTGAAGCAGGAAAAACCACACAAACCCACGAAGAAACAAACAAACAAACAAACCCGAACCCAAACCAAGCAAACCAAACCAAACCAAATCAACTAACCAACCAACTAAAAAAAGCCCCAAACCCACAAGAACAACAAAACAAATAAACAGGAAAAAAACCCTAATCCAAAATCAAGCCAACCAATCAGAAACAAAACACAAATGTTTCTGCTGGTGAAAGCTATGTTGCTCTGCCTGGGAAATAAGTTTATGCACTCAGTTACTATTTACTACCTGTGCTGATATGTAGAGGTCAAGATTTTGCATAAAAGGGAAAGATTTATTTAGGATTAACCAACATTACACTAGAGTGCTGTAAATACAGAGAATAAGAGTGGCTGTTTTCCCGATATTACTTCTAGAAAATTGCTGTTCTTCATCTCCATACCCTAGATCATAAATCAAATAAATAGGACAAAAAAATGGAGCAGCTCAGCTCTTCACAGAGCAAGGACATAAGTGATCTACCATGATTGCTCTGCTCACTGCTGCTAATTCTTAAAGGGGATTGTGTGCTCCAAATCCTTGCAGCAATGATATTTCTCTAGGTACATCTGCAGAGCCTAGGGCTATATGGACTCCGATGATCTGATCTAGCAATCTATACACTCTAGCCAGATATAGGATGGAAAAGAGTAGAGGGAAACTTCTGCTTCACACCACAGGGAAGAGTCAGTAGCAAAGCTGAAGCAGAAAGCTAAAGCTGGTGGGCACCCAGCCCTGTATTCTACACTTTGCAGCCTCTCCTCACCAGGACAGGTCCATCCACTTACCTTTGCATCCCTTCTGGAGCTCTGTAGGTGAGCAGAATTATTGAGCTTAATGACTGAGCTTGTTCTCCCTTAAACACTGAGCCATCCTGGTGTTGGTACTCCTACACTTTATTTTCCTACATAGCAGCCAGTTTAGTGTTTAATTTTGTTTCATTAGAAGAACATTATTTTTAATTATATTTCATTCTTTCTCTTAATATTTTCAAGACTGGTGCTGACAGGGGCTTAGCAGAATCCAATCCCTTTTTCATTACAGAACATCTCTTTGCATTCACCTCACATCTCCATTATGGGCTCACATCTCCATTATGGGCTGTCACATGCTTCATGCACAACAGTAATGGCCTGGGTAGACACCCTCATAAATATCCTGCTCATCTCCACAGCAGTGGTGTAATTGAGGATAAACACAGTGGTGTTTGTCCACTTTCTCTGTGTAGTCTGGGTGGCTTTTCCTAACTTAAAAACAAACTGCTGGTTGAACGGATGGAAGAAGCTGAAATCATTACAGCTCATAGCACTTCTGCTGTCTTCTGGCCATATCCAACTATCTTAGCAAGGATTCAGGGTCTGTTTGCGTAAGAAATATGCAATTCAGGTTTTTTCAATGCATGGAATCCACCTGGGATTTGGCATTCAGAAGCCTTTCAGGCTTTTATTCCAGTATAGTGATGTATTGCTCTCTGATGTCGTGCTTTCTAAAGATCCTAAGGTCATAGGCAAAGAGCATATTTTTAGGTTCCTTTTAGCTTTTCTTCTGGTCATGTACAGTGTGTGACTGTGGTGGGGTGACCCTGGGTGGATACCAGGTGCCCAGCAAAGCTACTCTTTCTCTCTCTCCCCTAGGTGGACAGGGGAAAAAAAAAATGTAAGAAAAGGCTTGTAGGTTGATATAAGGGCAGGTAGAGATCACTTAGAAGTTACTATCTCTGTGTGGCACAGAATCATAGAATCAACCAGGTTGGAAGAGACCTCCAAGATCATCCAGTCCAACCTAGCACCCATCCCTAGACAATCAACTAGACCATGGCACTAAGTGCCTCAGCCAGGCTTTTCTTGAACACCCCCAGGGACGATGACTCCACCACCTCCCTGGGCAGCTCATTCCAATGCCAATCACTCTCTCTGTGAAGAACTTCCTCTTAACATCCAGCCTCTACCTCCCCTGGCACAACTTGAGACTGTGTCCCCTTGTTCTGTTGGTGGTTGCCTGGGAGAAGAGACCAACCCCCACCTGGCTACNCTTCAGCTACTATCTGCCGGTACCCCCAGGTCTGTGCTTCCTGGCTGCTCTCCAGCCACTCTGTC
>WAAF01009012.1:0-37962 GCA_013400475.1 Tricholaema leucomelas | reverse complement strand
TGTCCCTTCTGCCTTCCATGCCCATCCCTGTACTCCTGAATCCACTTCCAGAATCCAGCTTCTGAATCTGGTTCTTATTTGCCACTGATCCCAGTCTGTGTCTTGCCCAGAGCCTGCCCCAGCATCACTGGTGCCATCATTGCCATCAGAGATTGGGTTCCATGTTGATTTGTGTCTCTTTGGCTCTCTTCCATGGCATTGTTCTGCTTTCCATCCCAGCTGACTGAGTTTCTCAGCCCATCAGCTTCTCTCCCTTCCTTCTTTTTTCTTCCCTTTGGGAAGGAGAGGGCTTCTTGCACAGCCTCTGCCACTGCTCTGGTGGCCAGTCCAGCCCTGACCTTTGGCAGTAGGCTTGATTAGACATTCTCAGGTTTTAATGTTTTTTAAGTATTTAATTTTATGTTAAAATCTTTGATGGGCTTCCTGTCTCTTGCTTCTCTTCTTTGTTGGTAACTCAGCACTAAGTTGCACAGTGTCACACTTTGATTTCCTGACCTTCATCTTGATCCTGCTTGGTCTGCTCCAGTTCACTTGGCCACAGGCTCCTGCAGTCTTTTAATCTTCCCTTATGAAGATAATGTTGACTTTGAGGTCCCTAAGCTTGGCTTGTGAATTAGCAGCTCTGTTGTCCCTGCCTGGTGTGGTCTCTGCAGCTCTCAAGCCCTGGGTCTTAAGACCTCCTTGGTGAATGGACACTGGTTCTTCCAGACCCTTGAAAAGCAGAACTCAGAATCAAGTCTGATTGAATCAATGCTGCTGCTCACCATTTCCATCATTCACAAGATTTGGGATGTTTATTTCTTTTTTTATTCTTTCCTTCCATTGCAACTCCTGCAAAGTGAGAGCTGAAGACACCTACAGCTTAGGGCAGCTCCTAAAAGAACTCAAGTAGGTGGGACATGAGTTTTTTTTTTCCAATGCATATCTTTAAGAGGTGCCTTGGCCTTCCAGCCTGGTGTCTTGGCCTTCCAACACGGTGTCTTGGCCTTCCAACCTAGTTGGGCTGTATTTCAGCAGCACAGATGAGACAGTGGGCACAGAATTGAGGTGTGTGAAGTCTGAACAGCCTGGTGAGATGTGTCTGTGTTGTTGGATGTGGGTGTGATGGAGGTGGTTTCACTGGCTGAGAACACTTTCCCTTCCAAAGCTGCCCAAGACAGTGTGCATGCTACCTGTCCTGTAAAGTCTATTTTTGGTGAGCTTTGGACTGAAGCATTTTGTGGTTCAGGAAGAAAGGAGCAGTTCAGGTCTGAGGGCATCACTGAGGACTCATGTCTCTCAGGTCAAATTTCATCATAGAATTATTTTGGTTGGAAAAGACCTCCAAGATCACTGAGTCCAACTGTTAACCCAACACCACCATGGCCATTAAACCATAGGCATGTTGTGCAATGCCATGCCCAACATTTCTTGAACACCTCCAGGGATGGTGACTCCACCTCCCTGAGCAGCCTGTTCCAATATCTGACCACTTTTGCATGAAAGAAATTGTTCTTCATCTCCAACCTAAACCGCCTCTGGTGCAGTTTCAGGCCATTTCCTCTCATTCTGTCATGTGATATAGCAGGGAGAAGAGACCAACACCCACCTCACTTCAACCTCCTTTCAGGGAGTTGTTGAGAGAAGTGAGGTCTCCCCTTAGCCTCCTTTTCTCCAGTTCTGTTTCTAAGCCAGGGACTTACCAAGGAGAGTGGAGTAGACAAATACCTAGTAAGTCCTCTTGGTAAGGTTAGTTCGTGGACACACCTTCTGTTGGCTGTGGCTATGAGATATTAACTGTATATACAGAAATAGACAAGGTAAAAGTAATACAGAAACACAACAGCCCTCCCAGAAATCTGAGTCCCCAGGAGGGGCTCTCAGCCACCCCCTCACCTTCCCCCTACCCCTCTCAACCTTACCCCAGTCCTAAGGAAGAATGGAGGTTCGGCCAAGAGGATTAAGAAGCAAAGGTGAATCAGCAAAGCAAATGGAGGGTGAGGTTAGAAAGCAAGATGGAGTTCAGCCAGCAGCCTCAACTCCACAGCAGGCAAAGAGCTGAGAGAACAGCCCAACACGAAGTGCCCAAGCAAAGTGCAGAGCAAAGAGTGACTTTATCTTTTGTTTTGCTTTTCTCTTTACACATCTCAGCAAGACTGTGAGCGAAGTAGACCTCACCATTGTTTTCATTTCTCAGCCTATGATCTAATTCTTCTCACCAAAACATTCTAGCTAGCTTCAAACTAGCACAATTCCAGACTGAACACCCCCAGTTCCCTCAGCTGCTCCTCACCAGCCCTGTTCTCCAGACCCGTTACCAACTTCACTGCCCTTCTCTGGACCCGCTCCAGCCCCTCAATGTCTTTCTTGGAGCGAAGGCCCCAAAACTGAACCCAGGATTGGAGGTGTAGCCTCACCAGTGCAGAGAACTTGCCCAGTTCTTTCCCAGTGAAGCCTGGAAGAGTTTTGAGTCACTCCAGCTGATTCATGACACCTTAACTTGGCCATGGCCGCTTTCCGTCTGCGCAGCAGATGTTGAGTTTCTGCCTTGGTGCTTGTAATAAAGCTGCTCAGGCTAATTAAGCACTTAGGAATCCGAGGCTGTGGGCAGCCCTGGTAACTGGGTTCTGGAGCATGCTGTCTAATTATCGCTCATCAGCCTGCAATTTGGGGCAGGTTTGGCAGGGTTTGTGTACACACAGTGAGCAAACCTTCCCGCACATGGAGCTGCTTGCTTTCGTGCCTCGCTTTGCTTCACTGCCTGTGTGGAGTCATCTAGCACAGGGCTGGGGTAAGAGTGGAGCGCAGAGGGACAGAAATAGACTTCTGAGGTAGCTTGGAGTAGAGCTGCTTTGGAAGTCAGAGAGACACAGAATGGGTTGGGCTGGAAAAGACCTGTAAGATCTCATCCGGTTCCACCATTCTCTAACTCTGCTGAGGCTGAACTGTGTCCCTCAGCACCACGTCTCTGCCTCTCTGAGACAGCTGCAGGGGTGAGGATTCACCTACCTCCCCGGGCAGTCTGTTCCATTCCTAGAGAATCCTTTCAGTGAAGAAGTTTTTTCCTCATGTCCAACCTAAAGGTCCTTTGGTGCAACTTGAGGCCATTTCTTCTTTTCCTAGCACTTGTTCCTTAAGAGGTGAGACCAATACCCAACTGGCTCCAGCAGGGAGAAGAGACCAGCCCCCACCTCACTTCAGCATCCTTTCAGGGAGTCGTAGAGAGCAATGAGATCTCCCCTCAGCCTCCTTTTCTCCAGACTGAACACCTTCAGTTCCCTCAGTGCTCCTCACCAGCCCTGTTCTCCAGACTCTTCACCAACTTGATTGCCCTTCTCTGGACATGCTCCAGCCTCTCAGTGTCCTTTTTGGAATGAGTGGCCCAAAACTGAACCAAGTATTCAAGATGTGGCCTCACCAGTGCCCAGTCCAGGGGGACAATCCCTGCCCTGGTCCTGCTGGCCACACTATTTGTGATTCAGGCCAGAATGCTGATGGCCTTTTTGGCTGCCTGGACACATGCTGACTCATCTTTAGCCACTGTCAACCAACACCCCCCAGCTCCTTTTTTCCACCAGGCAGTTTCCAGCCACTCTGCCCCAACCTGGAGCTTTCATGGGGTTGTTGTAGCCTAAGTGCAGGACCCAGCACTTGGCCTTGTTGAATCTTGGGAACCTGCTTGAACCTCATTGAATTTCGGAGCAAGAAGTATCACCATAGTGGTGCTGTAGCCATGTCCCTTCCCCAATGTTGGATGTGCTCCAAATCCAAGGAATTGCACTTAAATGTTCCACTTAAGAAGTGGTGCTCACTGGTGTTGATAGAGGAGTAAGAGCCAAGAAAATAAATTTGCCTTTATTTGGCCTTTTTCCCCCTCAGGTTTTTAAAGGAGAACAAAAAAAAAACCCTTTCTGGTCTGTGTGGGGATCTTAAATGGTGACAATCCCATGGGCTGAGCTGTCTCATTCCCATGTTTCTTTTAATGCCTTTGTCCACTGCAGATGAGCCTGGTAGGTGGTTCCCTGGAAGGATTTGTCCTGTCAGGGAAGTTCATTAAGGCTGTCAGATAGCTTCTTGCGTGGCTCATTTGCAGCTCCCCATTAAACTTGACCTCCGTGACAGTAACTGGATGAGGCTAATCAGAAAGGGCTGTAAATTGAGGGGAAGGGAGCTGGGTTCCATATCTGTCACAGGGACCAACCTGCTCTTTAAAGCAAGAAGTTTACAACCCCACAGGCTGTAGCTTTGCTGTTGCAGGGTGAGCCTGAGGGGTTGGGGTGATGCCTGCAGGGCTTTCTTAGAGGCTCCTTGGGAAGAGGCAGGCGTGTTGGTTCTTGGCATAAAAAGAGGAACACCAGTGACCATCTTAGCATTTGAAGAGCTTCCAGCTTCTCTAAGAAAGGGTCACTGGTGACTGTGTGCTGTTTATCTTCCACTGTGCATGACAAAAAGTGTGGCCAACGTGTCGAGGAAGGTTCTCCTCCCCCTGTACTCTCTTCCAGTGAGACCACATTTGGAGTGCTGTATCTATTTCTGGGCTTCTCAGTTCAGGAGAGAAAGTGAATTACTGGAAAGAGGCAGTGGAGACTGCAAAGCTGCTGAGGAGCCTGGAGCATCTCTGAGGAGGAAAGGCTGAGAGCCCTGGAGCTGTTGAGCAGCATGAGAAGGGATCTGATCAGTGCTCAGCAAGAGATAAAAGACCTGTGCAGGACAAGAGGATGGAGCCAGACTCTTGTCAGTGGTGCCCAGTGACAGGACAAGGGGAAATGAGCACAAACTGGAACCCAGGAGGTTCCATCTAAAGATGAGAAGAAACTTGTTTGGTGTGAGGATGCTAGAGGCTGCCCAGAGAGGTTATGGAGTCTGCTTTCCTGAAGAGATTCCAAACCTGCCTGGCCATTTTGCTGCTGGGCAAGCTACTGGGGTGCTTCTGCTTCAGCAGTGAGATTGGACTGGATGATCTCCAGAGGTCCTTTCCAACCCCACCGTGCTGGGATTGTGTGGAGAGAGATGCAGAGGAGAAAGCAGGACCTAGTACTAAATCAATGGGTGTCCATGTGGTCCAGAACATGCTAGAAGGACCAGAGTGTGGTTGTCACACAGTGAATCAGTCACAGCCACACCTCTGCAGTCTGTGGGCCCAAGCTGGCCGCGGTTCAGCTGCGACAGAAATAAACCAAACGTACGAGCGGCGCAGCCTGTGGGAGGCCTCCCCCAGTGCCAACGGAAGCATTGTCTGCTCCTCTCATGGAGATGCAACATTTGCTACTGAGCAATGAGAATAGAATTTGCCTAAATTACACCACTCCCCCCCAACCCCGAAAAAGTGGTAGGAAAGAAAAGAAATGATAAACCAAATGGCATCGCTGTTGGTCTGAACAGGATCTAGGACACACTTAGAGGAGAGGTCTTCAGGCACCACATGTCTTCAGCAGTAACCTTCAAGGAAGAATGGGTTTTTAGGAGGGTTTGGTGCTACTTTGGTGACAGCAGTGAGGCCAGGGGGGTGACTACCCTTATTGGAAGGTAAAGTCTCCCTTCGTTGTTACAGTGATACGGCAGTGATTCATGGGATCATAGGATCATGGAGTCACAGAATTGTTTGGGCTGGAAAAGACCTCTAAGATCATTTGAGTCCAGCCATTGACCTAACACCACCATGGCCATTAACCCATATCCCAAAGATGGATGATTCTGGAGAAAAGGCTGTGTGAAGAGCAGCTGAGGGACCTGGGGTTGTTCAGCCTGGAGAAAAGGAGGCTGAGGGGAGATCTTCTGGCACTCTACAAGTGTCTATAAAGAGGTTGGAGCCAGGCTGGGCTTGGTCTTTCATCCCTTGTGACAAGTGATTATCAAGCAAGACAAAACAGCCTCAAGTTGCACCATGGAAGATTTAGATTGCATATTAGAAGAAACTTCACCCCTGAAAGGGTTCTTAAAGACTGGAACAGGCTGCCCAGAGGGATGATTGATGTCCCTCAGCACCACATCTCTGAGGCTTTAAACACCTCCAGGGATCTCCTGGGGAAGCCTGTCCCAATGTTTGAAAACTCTTTCAGAAAAGAAAGGGTTTTCTTTTTTCTCATATCCAACCTACAGCTTCTTTGGTGCAACTTGAGACTGTTTCCTGGGGTAGAAGAGACCAACCCCCACCTGGCTCCAGCCTCCTTTCAGGGCATTGTAGAGAGTGAGAAGGTCTCCCCCCAGCCTCCTTTTTTCCAGAGCAGATCCATTTGTGTCAGGTACCATGTGTTGATGGTGAGAACAAAGTGTCATGGGATTAGAAAGTAACTGAAGAAACTCTTGGTCTTGAGGTTGTTCTGCAATAAGAGAATTAATTCTGCCCAGGTGCATGGGTTTGAGTGTCCTGTGACTGGTTTGTGCTTGGATTCTTTTTGGTCAGCTCCCACAGTTGCAGGATCAACTCAGCACTGTTTTTTTGGGTTTAGATTTTGGGATTCTGGGTCAGGCAGTCCCCAAATCAAACCCTACGACAAAGAAAGGTGTCTTCAGAGCACTGAGCTTCTGAACACCTTCAGCTTCAAGCCAGAGGACTGGAGCACTTCAGAACTGTCAGTTTGGGCCAAAGGAGCATTTCCTAGGGTACTCTGTAATCTGTATTGTGTCCTGCTCCATGTGGAAGGAGCTGCTGTGATGCAGCTGGTCACAGCCATTTGTCTCCTGCTACATGAGTTGTACCTTCTCCAGCCCTGCCTTGAAGTGTTGGGGTTTGAGCTGAACCTCCTGAAGTCGTTTTACAAAGGCTTGCAATGATAGGACAAGAGGGAATGGATTGAAGCTTAAGGATGGTAGATTTGGATGTTAGAGGTATGACTGGCTTCCAGGAGGAGATGTACCAGGAATCCTTTGTCTTTGAGGTGTTCTGAAGTTATATGCATGAAACTGCTCCCTGTTGATGGAAGTGTTGACTGTTCTTTTCATCCTGGCTCAATTGACGGACAGGCAGAAGGACTCTGAAATGCCCACGTTTGGAGAAGGGAAGGCTCTGGGGAAACCAGTACCTGAAGGGTGGTACAAGAAAGCTGGGGAGGGACTTTTGATGAGGGCTTGTAATGATAGGACAAGGAGCAATGGCTTTGAGCTGGAAGAGGGGAGATGTAGGCTGGAGATTAGGAAAAAATTCTTTCCCGTGAAGGTGATGAGACACTGGAACAGGTTGCCCAAGGAGGTTGAGGATGCCTCCTCTCTGGAAGTCCAGATTGGCTGAGGCCTTGAGCAACCTGAGCTAGTGGGAGGTGTCTCTGCCCATGGCAGGGGGTTTGGAACTGGATGAGCTTCATGGTCCCTTCCAACCCAAACCATTCTAGGATTCTGTGATTTCATAGGATCATGGAATGGTTTGGGTTGGAAGGGTTTGATCCTCCCCCTGCCCTGGCAGCAGCATCCATGGCCATGCATTTCTCCACTGGTTTACCTGTCCCTTCTGACAGGAGGTGGTTTAATCTGGTTCTTGCTAGTTGATGGAGCATCCTCAACTTCTCTTGACATCTTGCTCACTTGGTTTGCTGTTCTTCTCTGCAGTTCATCCTAGGCATTGTTTGCTGGGCTGGACTTAGTTTGGTCCTTCATTGGTGCTTTATCATGTTGCTGGCTCCATGCACCTCACAGAAGTTTCTGCTTTGTATTTTTTTCCTGTTGGCTGAAGACTGATTGCACTGCATCATCTGGCTGTGTGAGGAGGAGAAGTTTGGGGAGGGGAGGTGGCACCTTTGAGGCCATTGATCCCACCTTTAGAATGTTGCCCTTTTAGCTGGGAGCAGATGATTTGCGTGGCGGGGTGAGACGGCGCAGCCAGAATCCGAAGGACCAAACTTTACATAAACCATTTGTAGCAAGGGCTGGAGATGCTGGCAGCATAAATCAACCACACTATCTATTACCAATTTATCACCTGATCAGTCTTAGCTTGGATAGAAGTGGCCCAAAGTGGTGGGGCAGAGGAACCATACCTCAGGAAGTTGTAACCCTCTGGTGAATTAATTATTCAGGACACACAGAGCCTGGCCCCTTCAATGTATAGTAATTCTTCCCAGCCAGCAGCCAGGACTTTCCCTTCAGTGGCAATAATAAATAGGAAAAGTCTCAGGTGAAGCCAGCATTTCAAAGTAATTAATCATCTCCCCCTCCCCACCCCTCTGCCTCTCTCTTGGTTTGCTTTAACGAGGGAATTTCGGTAATAAATCTTTAATGATACACGTTAAGAATCCTTCATTAATTCCTGTCTGCTTATTTCTCTCTCTCTCTTGCTCTCTTTTTTTTTTTTGATGTTTTTATGTTGTATGTTGGGTGTTGAAATGCACACATGAGAAAAAAAGCAGTCGTAGGAACCTGAGAGTGCAGCACAGTCTCCAGGAGGTTGTTCCTTGGATGTTGAGTGCTGATGGGAATTGTTGATGGATGTTGGTTGGGTTTTGTCGTTTCACAGAATGGTTTGAGTTGGAAGGGACCTTGAAGATTTAGAGATTCATAGACTGGTTTGGGTTGGAAAGGACCTTCAAGATTTTCTAGCTCCAAATCCCTGCCATGGGCAGGGACAGCTCCCACCAGCCCAGGTTGTTCAAGGCCTCATCCAACCTGCTCTTGGATACCTTCAGGGAGGATCAAACCCTTCCAACCCAAACCATTCCATGATCCTATGAAATCACAGAATCCTAGAATGGTTTGGGTTGGAAGGGACCATGAAGCTCATTCACTTCCAAACACCCTTGCCAGGAGCGGGGACACCTCTTACTAGCCCAGGTTGCTCAAGGCCTCAGCCAACCTGGACTTCCAGAGAGGAGGCATCCACAACCACCTTGGGCAACCTATTCCAGTGTCTCATCACCTTCACTGGAAAGAATTTCTTCCTAGTCTCCAGCCTACATCTCCCCTCTTTCAGCTCAAAGCCATTGCCCCTTGTCCTGTCACCCCAAGCCCTTGTCAGAAGTCCCTCCCCAGCTCTCCTCTAGTGCCCTTTGGGTACTGTAACGCTCCTCTAAGGTCTCCCTGGAGCCTTCTTTTCTCCAGGCTAAACAGCCCCAACTCTCCCAGCCTGTCCCCATAGGGGAGGTTCTCCAGCCCTCTGCTCGTCTTTGTGACCTCCTTTGGACCCACTCCAATAGCTCCACGTCCTTCTCCTGCTGGGAGCAGCAGAAGAGGTTGTCCCTTGGCTGTTGGACGTTGAGTGGTCCCTGTGCTGATGGGAATGGCTGATGGATGCTGGTCGGGCTGTCAAAGGAACCCTTAGAGTGACAGGAGAGCAGCGCAGGGCAAAGCAAGCAAAATGGTTTCTGTGCTGCTCAGCCGGAGGTGCCGCCGAGGCTGCGGGTGGGGGCACGGCCTCGGATGGCACCGAGCTCCGCCGGGGCTGTATCTTTAAATCCCGCCGGTGAGGAGCGAGCAGCCATCAGGGCCTATGCGATGTGACAGGGACAGCTGTGACAGATCGCTTCTGACACACTTCCATACCACAAGTGCGTGGCTGGGGGTGACTGGTGTCCTTCCCCCCCGTGCCCGTCCCCGCTGCAGGACAGCACAACGACGCGCGGATGAACCTCGCCATCGCCCTGACCGCTGCCAGGTACGGCGCTGCCACGGCCAATTACGCTGAAGTGCTGCGCCTGCTGAAGAGCAGGGACCCGGCCAGCGGCAAGGAGCGCGTCTGCGGGGTGCGCTGCAGGGACGTCCTCACAGGTGGGTGCCTTCCGGCAGCCTGGGTGCCACCCTCCTGCCCACCCTCACCGGCCAAGCAACCGGCCGTGCGGCACCCCCGTGGCCACATCCCCCTGCACCCCCAACTCCCATCACCTCACACCCTTCTCTCCCTGCACCTATAGCTCCCTTGCACCTCCAGCTGCTCCTGCACCCCCCTCTCCCCTCACCTTGCACCCTCATCACTTTGCACCCCAATCCTCCTTTACCCCAACTTCCACTCCCTTGCACCGCCATCCCTTTGCACCCCCCTCTCCTTGCACCCTCTCCACAGCTTGCACCCCAATCTCCCTGCACCTCTATCTTCCACTCCCTTTGCATCCCACTCACCTTGCATCCCAATCCTCTACACCCCCATCTCCCATTCCTTTGCACCCTCAGCTGCTCCTGCACCCTCTCTCCCTTCACCTTGCACCCTCATCACCTTGCACCCCAATCCACCTGCACCCCTGTCTTCCACTCCTTTGCACCCTCCTCTCCCTGCACCCCCCTTCCCCTTACCTTGCATCCCCCTCACCTTGCACCCCAATCTCTCTACACCTCTATCTCCCATCCCCTTGCACCCCAATCCCTTTGCATCCTTTTCTCCCTGCACCCTGCACCCCTCTGTTCCATCACTCCCATTACCCTCCACTCCTCTCTTCCTCCACCCTCATCCCACTGCTCCCTGCACCCCCAGTAACCTGCCTGGCGGGGTGACACCAGGGCTTTGCCCCCGGGTGGTGAGCAGCAGAAGAGCCCTTTGCTGAGGAGCCCAGGCTCTGCTGATGGAGCAGAGAAGAGCCAGGGGAGGTAGAGCAGGGAGCTGCTGTTTGTAAATCCCGGTGCAGGGACAGAGGAGCCACCTGCCCCATGCAGCAGCCTGCCATTGGTCTCACTCAGCTTCAGCTCCTGACAGGTTCTTTACCCCCAGTGCTTTGGCTGGGCAGGCTGAGCTCCATATCCAACACCCCCATACAGCAGCCATCCCAGTTACTAGTTTGCAGGTTGAGACTGGGAGCTCTCTTGCTATAGAAGCAGATCTCAGCTGAGCTCCTCCTGTTGCCTCTGCAGACAAATCATAGAACTGTTTGGGTTGAAAAAAGTCCTCTAAAATCAAGCCCAACCATCAACCCAACACCACCGTGGACATTTCACCATGTCCCAAAATTTCACATCCACCCATTTTTTGAACACCTCCAGGGATGGTGACTCCAACACCTCCCTGAGCAGCCTGTTCCAATGCCTGACCACTCTTGCAGCAAAGAAATTCCTTATCTCCAACCTAAGCCTCCCCTGGCACAATTTCAGGCCATTTCCTCTTGTTCTAAGGAGCAGAGACTAACCCCTACCTGGCTCCAACCTCCCTTCAGGGAGTTGCAGAAAGCAGCCTTTTCTTCTCCAGACTAAACAACCTCAGTTCTCTTAGCAGCTCCTTCAAGTAAGCAGAAATAAGAACAGTAAGACCTGTCCTAGAGACCCCCCAGCCCATAAGTCACACAATCATAGACTTGTTTGGGTTGGAAAAGCCCTCTAAGATCACCCAGTCCAACCATCAACCCAACACCAACCACGGCCATTAAACTATGTCCCAGTGTGCCATGTCCACACATTTCCTGAACACCTCCAGAGATGGAGGGCAGGGAAGGGGAGGTTTCAGCCCAGAACCCCTTCTCCCCAGGCTCATGGTGTTAACATGATAACTCAATGCTTAAAGCCTGTCCCAGCTGCCAGGTGCCGCCAGCCGCGCAGTGCCGCACGGTGCAGCAGGCCGAGCCCGCAGATGGATGGATCGCAGCGAGCTGGAGAGCAAATGGGCTGTGTGATTGATGCTGTTTGCTTTCACAGGGCAGGAGTTTGATGTCAAAGCCAAGTGTGTTATCAATGCTACGGGCCCCTTCACAGACTCGGTGCGCAAAATGGATGATCAGGAGGTGCCCAACATCTGCCAGCCCAGCGCCGGTGTGCACATTGTGATGCCTGGGTACTACAGGTAACGGCACACGCAGCCACCGCCCTTCCCCACCCCTCAGGCTGCTGCCTGCGAGGAATCAGCTGCCAGGCACCTGCCTGAGGTTTGGTGGGGGTTGAATCACAGAAGCATCCAGGTTGGAAAAGCCCCTCAGGATCAACAAATCCAGCCTATAATCCTACTCTACAAGATTCACCTTAAACCATAGCCCTAAGCACCACATCCAAACCACCCTTAAACACATCCAGGGTGGGTGACTCTAACACCTCCCTGGGCAGCTCATTCCAGTGTCTGAGCACTCCCTCCCTGAAAAACTTTTTTCCTAGTATCTAATGAAGGGAGGTTGTAGCCAGGTGGGGGTTGGTCTCTTCTCCCAGGCAACCAGCAACAGGACAAGGGGACAGAGCCCGAAGTTGTGCCGGGGGAAGTATAGGCTGGATGTTAGGAGGAAGTTCTTGCCAGAGAGAGTGATTGGCATTGGAGTGGGCTGCCCACGGAGGTGGTGGAGTCACCATCCCTGGGGGTGTTCAGGAAAAGACTGGATGAGGCACTTAGTGCCATGGTCTAGTTGACTGGATAGGGCTGGGTGATAGGTTGGACTGAATGATCTTGGAGATCTCTTCCAACCTGATTGATTCTGTTCTATTCTAATCTAAACCTCCCCAGCCTCAGCTTGAGGCCATTCCCCCTTGTTCTGTCTCTGACTATCCTGAGTGCAGGATCTGGTTGTTATTTTGGAGTGCATCAAGAAAAGTGTGGCTGGCTGGTCAAGGGAGGTTCTCTTGCCCCTCTGCTTTGCCCTGGTGAGGAGACACATGGAGTATTGTGTCCTGTTCTGGGCTCCTCGGTTCAAGAGAGACAGAGATCTCCTGGAAAGAGTCCAATGGAGGCTAGGAGGGTGATGAAAGGATTTGGGTATCTGTTTGATCAGGAAAGGCTGGGTCAAGGGTTGGACTGAATGAATTTTGAGGTCTCTTCTAGCTGGATATATTCTTTGATTCTCTGACCTGGAGCTGTTGAGTCTGGAGAAGACTGAGAGGGATCTTATTAATGCCTGTAAATACCTGAAGGATGGGTGTCAAGATGAGGGTGCCAGTCACCATTCAGGTGTGCCTATTGACAGGACAAGGGGCAGTGGGCACAAACTGGAAGCCAGGAGGTTCCATCTGAAGAGGAGGAGAAACTTGTTTGGTGAGAGGATGCTGGAGCTCTGGAGCAGGCTGCCCAGAGAGGTTGTGGAGTCTCCTTCTCTGGAGAACTTCCAGTCCCAGCCGGGCATTGTGCTGCTGGGCAAGCTGCTGTGGGTGCCCTGCTTTAGCAGGGCAGGTTAGACTGGATGATCCTCAGGGGTCCCTTCCAACCCCCACCATTCTAAGATTCTGTGACTGGGGCGGAAGGGATTGTGGTACCCCTTTGCACAATTTCACCCGGTCAAAAGAGGCTGAAATCTTGCAGTTAGTTGAAGCTCTCCACAGCACAACTTGGTGAGCAGGTAGTTCTGCCACTGCACTCTGGATTCTTGATTCTATGATCTAGAGGGATGTGCTGTTGACTTGAGGGCCCTGCAGCAAAACCAGGGAAAGTTCTGAAGCTTTTGCTCACACTCCAAGCAGATGAGGGATATAATTGATTGATTCTCTAATAACCTAATGATTTTACTTGGGAATGTGGAGAATTCCTGTTCTCCTCATTCCCCTCTGTGTGCCAGCACGTGGGCACTACTTTCCCTTTGAAACACTCTCTGCCCATGTGCTGCCTCCACAGCACAGCCAAGCAGATGAAACCCTCCTGCATATCCTTCAGGTGGCACAGCTGAAACCAAGGAGCTGGCTGCCACGCTGAAAATACTCATGGTGTTTAATCTGTGTGGTACCAGGTCTTCTCCTGGTGCCAGGGAGTTCTCCTCACCACAGAAAGGGGGTTGTTTCTCTCTGTACACTTGCTTTGTGCTCAGTGTTTCATAGAATCAGAAAGTAGGAGGGCTTGAAAGTGATCTCTGGAGATCATCCAGTCCAACATCCCTGCCAAAGGAGCAAGCCACACAGAAATGCATCCAGATGGCTCTTGAAAGTTTGCAGAGAAGGAGATGCCACAACTTCTCCAGGCAGCCTGCTTCAGGGCTCCAGCACCCTCACAGTAAAGAAGTTTCTTCTCATGTTGAGGTGGAACTTCCTGTGTTCCAATTTGTGCCTATTGCCCCTTGTCCTATCACAGGACACCACTGAAAAGAGCCTGGCCCCTTCTTGTTCTCCACCTTTCAGATATTTATAGACATTCATAAGATCTCTCAGTCTTCTCCTGTCCAGGCTCAACAGCTCCAGGTCTCTCTGCCTGTCCTCATCAAACAGATGGTCCAGTCCCTTCATCATCCTCATAGCCCCCACTGGTCTCTCTCCAGTAGATTTGTCCCTTTTGAACTAGAGAGCCCAGAACTCGACACAACACTCCAGAAGTGGTCTCAGCAGGACAGAGTGGAGTGAGAGGAAAACCTTGCTTGACCACACTTTCCTTCATACATCCCAGAACATTGGGTAGATTTTTGGCCCATACTCAGATCCCAGGTAGAGAATGTGAGATATGAACAGAGTGACTGTTTTGTAAAACTAATGTTAGCCTCCTGCATTCCTCTCCAAGAGGTTTCTCACTCGTTTGTGTTCTTCATTAACAGTCCCAGAGTTCCTCCTCTCATTAATTCTATTTTTAGCTTACTTGTGTCTGTTCTGGTGGCTGCAGCAAGGCTCTTGCACTCCCTATTGTCTGAGGGCATCATCTGCTGATATGAGAGAGGGCTCTGGCTGCCTTTGTGCAGCTGCCAGAGGCTTCCTGCCCAAGTTGTGTCCTCCCTGGGGTGTGTCCTCCCTTCTGTCCTGTCACATTTCAGGTGTTTTCCCTTTGGTTTGAATTTCCCCCTCTGCCCTGCATTCCAGCATCCTGGGAATCGTGTTTGTTGAACCCAGGTTCTGCTCTGGGGAAAGTCACCTATTTGTGACTGCCTTCCAAAGAATTGCAGAATGGTTTGGGTTGGAAGGAACCTCAAACATCATCTAGTTCCAACCCCCTGCCACAGGCAGGGACACTTTCTACTAGATCAGATTACTCAAGGACCCATCCAACCTGCCTTTGAATGCTGCCAAGCTTGAAGCCTCCACAGCTTCTCCGGACAACCTGTTCCAGTGCTTCACCACCCTCATGGGGAAGAGTTTCTTTCTCATGTCTCGTCTCAATCCAGCTTCTTCCAGCTTGAAGCCATCACCCTTCATCCTGCCACTCCATGCCATTGTACAGAGTCCCTCTCCAGCTCTCCTGAAGCCCCATTCAAATCCTGGAAGGCTGCTTTAAGGCCTCCTAGAGCCTTCTTCAGGCTGAGCAACCCCAACTCTCTTAGCATTTGTGGTGCTTTGCTCAAAAGCTTCTTCAACTGGAGATCCTCCAGGTACCTGTTATGTGACAAATGCCATATTCAGTGTCCATGAGTCAACCACTTGGTGACCTTGAGAGTTCAGACCTGTCTTTAGTTAAAGCTTCTTATCTAGGTCAGTGGGTGACAGCTTCTTCCATCCTGTGTAGGCTTCACCCATCTCTTTTCCAGATTCTCTCCTGATTTCATGTGCATTTCACAGATATTGTCCCATTTCACTGCCCTATCCTGTGGAAAAAGAAATTTGTTCAACAGTGGACATGCTCTAAACACATCCAATTGGGTTCAGTCAACTCTGGAGTGCTGGGGTGCTTCTTCTGGATGGGAAACACCTTATTGAGCATGGGTCTGGGGGGCTGCTCACTTAGTTATATCAGATGGAATAAAGACAGCGACAGGAGACGGGGAGAGCTTCCCAGGATAGCTGATAGTCATTAATTCAGCAAACTAATTGGCATATGGAGAATATTTGTCCTTCCTCATTGTCTGCTGTGCAGTTGGAAACACTTCAGTCCATAGGCAATGTACTAGAACTTAGAAGCACAGAATCATAGAATCATTGCAGTGGAAGAGAACTCTAAGATCACCCAGTCCAACCATCAACCTAACACCACCATGACCGTTAAACCAGGTCCCACAGTGCCATGGCCACACATTTCTTCAGCACCTCCAGAGATGGTGACTCCACCACCTCCCTGGGCAGCCTGTGCCAATGCCTGAACACTCCTGCAGCAAAGAAATTGTTCCTCATCTCCAACCTAATCCTCGGCTACCACAACTTGAGGCCGTTTTCTCTTGTCCTATCACTTGTTCCTTGGGAGAAGAGACCAACCCCTACTTGGCTCCAAACTCCTTTCAGGGAGCTGTAGAGAGCAGTGAGGTCTCTCCTCAGCCTCCTCTTCTCCAGTTCTCTTAGCTGCTCCTCACCAGGCGTGTTCTCCAGACCAAAGGACCAGCTTCATTGCCCTTCTTTCAGTTCTGGGCCCCCCAGTTTAGAAGGGACATTGAAATCCTTGAGCGTGTCGAGAGAAGGGCGACGAGGCTGGGGAGAGGCCTCGAGCACAGCCCTACGAGGAGAGGCTGAGGGAGCTGGGATTGTTTAGCCTGGAGAAGAGGAGGCTCAGGGCAGACCTTATTGCTGTCTACAACTACCTGAAGGGTGGTTGTGGCCAGGGGGAGGTTGCTCTCTTCTCTCAGGTGGCCAGCACCAGAACGAGAGGACACAGCCTCAGGCTGCGCCGGGGGAAGTTTAGGCTCGAGGTGAGGAGAAAGTTCTTCACTGAGAGAGTCATTGGCTACTGGAATGGGCTGCCCAGGGAGGTGGTGGAGTCGCCGTCCCTGGAGCTGTTCAAGGCAGGATTGGACGTGGCACTTGGTGCCATGGTCTAGCCTTGAGCTCTGTGGTGAAGGGTTGGACTTGATGATCTGTGAGGTCTCTTCCAACCCTGATGATACTATGATATGATACTGTGATACCTCAATGTCCTTCTTAGAATGTTCAGCCTCTTTTTCTCCAAACTAAAACTTAATTTAAATCTTTATTTCTCTTCCTTATTTTTTTCCCCCCACACTTCTTACAAAATCACATTTTAATAAAAATTACAAATCCTCATCCTTTTGAGGAAAGGGCTGAAATTTAGTGCCTGTCCTGGTGGGGTTTATTAAACCTCAGCTTCCCTGTCTCTAAATCAATAGCCTTTTCATTTTCAAAAGTAATCATTTGTCTGACGTGGTTTACCTTCCACCAACCTGTGTTGACTTCCCCTATTAAATTGTCCTCCTCCAACTGTAGGCTTAAGCTGTCTATAAATATCACCTGAAGAATGTTCTGATGCACATACTCCATAGGAAATTCTCAGCTCCTCTTCCAGCCTGCCCAGACATTGCAAACTTACCTTCAGCAGTCTCTTTAGACTGCCACAAAATTCAAGATTCATAGATTCACAGAATGCAGCAGGTTGGAAGAGACTCTCAAAACTCATCCAACCTCCTTGCAGTCAGCAAGGACACCTCCAACTAGATCAGCCTGCCCAGGGTCACACTGAGTGTGATGCTGAATGTTTCTAGGGATGTGGCCTCCACCACATCTCTGGGCAACCTGTTCCAGTGTTAACACCACACTCATTGTGAAGAACTTCCTCCTAATGTCCAACCTGAATCTCACCTGCTCAAATTTCAAACCCTTTCCCCTCATTCTGTCACCACAGGCCCTTTTAAACAGTGCCTCCCCAGCCTTCTTTTAGGTCCCATTCAGATATTGAAATGCAGCTCTAAGGTCTCCCTGGAGCCTTCTCTTCTCCAGGTTGAGCAGTCCCAACTCTTTCAACCTGTTCTACAGGGAAGGTGCTCCAGCCCTCTGATCATCTTTGTGGCCTCCTGGACCCCCTCCATCAGGTCCATGTCTTGGTGTCCCTATGGCTGGACACAGTACTCCAGGTAGAGGAGCAGAATCACCTCTCTTGATCTGCCAGCTATGTGCAGTGGTTCAGCTCCTGTTTCCCTCCAGTAGGTCATTCATGGCCAAGCAGCTTTTTGTCTACCTTCAGCTTACTGTACAAGTTTGAGCCTATTGAATTATTCCCTTCTGATGGCCTTTGGTACCACCTAAATATGTACCTCCTGCCCTCCTTGCATATCCTTCCTCTATGCCTCTTCTCCCTGAAGGCAGCTAACTGGACTGCAGGTGTTTTCACAAGCACTTCTAGGGCCTGGAATGAAAGTCAACATCTTTCCTTCAAGAATTGAAGATTGAGGAGAGATTTGGACTGAAGATTAGGAAGAAGTTATTTACAGTGAGGGTGGGGAGACACTGGAACAGTTACCCAGAGGCTGTGGATGCCTGGAGGGGGACCAGGTTGGATGAGGCCTTGAGCAGCTCAATCTGGTGGAAGCTACCCCTGCCCATGGCCCACTCTGTGGTTCTGATTTCTCCAGACTTCTGGGGCTATCATTTAAAGTCCAGTGATGGCCATGTTGGAGATCTCTGACTGTTTGTTCACTCATTTGGCCCAAGACCAAAGGTGATGGTTGAGTGCTTTGTGTGGGACACTGGGTGTGCAAGAACCCCTGGTGCTGCCCGATCTGTTTCGAGCCATGCCTCTCTTTGCTTTCAGCCCTGATAACATGGGTCTGCTGGACCCAGCCACCAGTGATGGTCGAGTGATTTTCTTCTTGCCCTGGGAGAAGATGACTATTGCAGGGACCACAGACAGCCCAACTGATGTCACCTCTCATCCCATCCCAACAGAGGAAGACATCAACTTCATTCTCAATGAAGTGCGAAACTACCTTAGTGTGGATGTTGAAGGTAAAGCTTTGTCAGCTCTGTTTGGCCCTGGGAAGGTGCTGATGACTCTGTGGCACTTCAGCTTGACTCAGTGTTGTCTGTGAGGTAGTGTCTGTGGTCCTTGTGCTTCTGAGTGCTTCTAAACCTAGTAGGGCATAAGTGTCCTTCTGGTCTGTTTCAGAGCTGTAGAATGATGCTTTTCCAGATAACCCTGCACTACTTGGGCTATTGAAATAGAGAAGGAGGGACATGTGGAGATCATCCAGTACAACCCCCCTGCTAAAACAGGAGCACTCACAGCAGCTTGCCCAGGTGCACAATGTCCAGATGGGTTTGGAAGCTCTCCAGCTGAAGAGACTCCACAGGTTCTCTGAGCAGCCTGCTCGAGGGCTCCAGCACCCTCACACCAAACAAGTTTCTCTTTAGCTTCAGGTGGTACCTCCTAGCTTCCAATTTGTGCCTGTTGCAACTTGTCCTGTCACTGGGCACCACTGACAAGACCCTCTCTCCATCCATTCCCTCCAGGTCCTTTAGCACTTGCTGAGCATTGAGAAGATCCCCTCTGGGGCTGCTCTTCTCCAGGCTCAACAGCTCCAAGTCTCTCAGCCTGTCCCCATAGGGGAGATGCTCCAGCCCTCTGATCATCATTGTGGCCTCCTCTGAACCTGCTCCAACAATTCTGTGTCCGTCTCATGTTGGGGGCCCCAGAACTGGATGCAGTACTCTAGGTGGGGTCCCACCAGATGAGAACAGAGGGGCAGAATCGTTGTGGCATCCTCTGAACCTGCTCCAACAATTCTGTGTCCTTCTCATGTTGGGGGCCCCAGAACTGGATGCAGTACTCTAGGTGGGGTCCCACCAGATGAGAGCAGAGGGGCAGAAACACCTCCCTCATCCTGCTGGTTACACTGCTTTTAATGGCCATGGTTATGCTGGATTAACAGTTGGACCCGATGATCTTAGAGGTCTTTTCCAACTGAAACCATTCTATGACAGATAAGCTCAGGATGTAAACATGAAGGAAGCTGGTGGAGCTAGGAGAGTGAGGAAGACAGAGGTGTTGGGGGGAGGTACCCTACAGAAGCCTGGTCTGAAGGGTTCAGCTGCTTTGAATGGAGCTTACCTGCATGCACGCCACTCGTCACACGTGCAATTAGCAGCCTTTATAGATTGCTTGTCACTGACTTGAGGCCATGGTGGTGGCCCTATCAGCTGGCTGCAGCCTTTCCTTCCTGCTGCCAGAGCCAGTGCCAGGGTTATCAACTGCCACAGGCTTGGCAGGGCTCCAGCTGCTTAATGAGGGTGTCGCGTGTGCCGCGCTTTCGAGTTTCATTAGTTTATAAACCTAATGTGGGATCTTATTTCTGTGATTAACACTTCACGTTGGCAGGTTCAACACGCTGGCAGAGCACCATTGATTTGGGAAATCTATTTTGTGGTCTTCTGGGAATAGTTTCTGTGGGGTTTGGGTTTGTTGGTTGTTGGCTTTTTGTTTTTTTTTTTTTTACACCCTTTTACTGATTTGTTCAATTCTCGTTAGGCTGAAAGTTGGATAAAAAGAAAACCAATTCCAATGTTCCAAAGACATCAGAGTCAAGAAAAAGCAGTCAGTTATTTTTTTTACCTTTCCCTCTTGCAAATGTCATAAGCAACAAAATGAATTTTGTGAAATTCTCCCTTGGTCCTGTTTTTTTGATCCATTAAAAATGTGGCTTTTAGAGGCTCTGGGGTGTTTTAATTCATAGAATCATAAAATGGTTTGGGTTGGAAGAGACCTTCAAGATTGTCTGGTTCTAACCCCCCTGCAGGGACACCTTCCACTAGACCAGGTTGCTCAATGCCTCATCCAACCTGGCCTTGAATATCTCCATGTAGGGGCCATCCACAGCCTCCCTGGGCAACCTGTGCTAGTGTCTTCCCACCCTTTTTCTGCAGCTGCTAAAGGCTTTTGTGATAGGTTGCCCAGGGATTGTGATTGAGGGCTCATCTCTGGAAACGTTCAAGATTAGACCTGATGTGTCCTGAGCAGCTTGATCTAGTTGGAGGCATTCCTGCTGTCTGCAGAGGGGTTGGATAAGGGTCCCTTTGAGGGTCCCTTCCAACACAATGCAATCTGTGAATCTGTGACTACATCAATCTTGAGGTTTTCTTCCTCCAACTGTCTTCTGAGTAGTCATGGTTGACTTTGAGGAGCAGGAGCAGCACAGGGCAGAAAGCAGTAAATGGTCCTTGAGTCAGGTAGCTACTGGAGCAGGACAGTGTTTCTGAAGCAGTGATAATGAGGAGGAGGCAGGGCTGGAAGAGGGTGATGTAAGAGCTGCATACTTCTGTTGGATGGTTCTGACAGCAAGTCCTTTTGGGTTGCTTTATAGTAACAAACATGGGCATGGGGTACAGGCATTGGGCTACAGCCAACCACAACAGATTCACAATTTGCATTGGGTGGGAAGGGACCCTCAAAGGTCATCTTGTCTATCCCCTGCAATCAGCAGGGATATCTCCAACTGAATCAGGCTGCCCAATGCCACATCAAGTCTGATCTTGAACCTTGGCAAGAACCTTGCCAAGAAATTCCTTGTGCCTTTGTGTGGGTAAAGGCCACGAGTAAAGATCACTTCTCAGGAGGAGAAAATAATCTACAAGCTGGAGAAAAAGCTTTGGAGTCCTAAAAGCGAACATCAGATTCACGGGGAAGAAACCTCAGTTTGGTTTCTAACATGTCCTGGAAGCACAAGCAAAAAAGGAGGAGCCTTGGTACTGCAAGCTGTCTGCTGTGGGTGTAGTAGGGCTTGGGGTTTAAGGTCTCTTTTTTTTGAGCTGCAGGGTGAGTTTGACACTTGAATCTCTCTTAGTCCATCAGTTCCCAGGATATGTGGCCAGAAGGACTAAGGAGGTGAATGCAACCCTGTACTGGGAAGGCTGCACTTTGAATACAGTGTTCAGCTTTGGGCCCTCACTCCAAGAAGGACATTGAAGGGGTGGAGCAGGTCCAGAAAAGGGCAACAAAGCTGGTGAAGGGTCTGGAGAACAGGGCTGTGGAGGAGCACCTGAGGGAACTGGGCGTGTTCAGCCTGGAGAAAAGAAAGCTGAAGGGAGATCTCATTGCTCTCTACAACTCTCTGAAAGGAGATTGGATTTGGGGTGGGGGGGGGTTTGCTCTGTTGTCCCAAGTAGCAAGTTATAGGACAAGAGCAAATGACTTCAAGTTGCAGCAGTGGGTGTTTGGGTTAGGTATGAGGAACAATTTCTTCCCCCAAAGGATTGATAAGCTACCCAGAGAGGTAGTGGAGTCACCATCCTTGGAAGGGTTTCAAAGCTGTGTAGCTGTGGTGCTGTGGGATACAGTCTAGTGGTGACCTGGTAGTGCTGGCTTTGTGCCTGGACTTCATCCTAAAGGTCTCTTCCAATCTAAGTAATTCCATGATTCTTTGTTCTCTTGGGTTTTCAATTGGTTTGAACAACAGACCTCCCTGTCTCTGGCATTAGGGTACAGAACAGTTTTGAAACCACTCAGGGCTGTGCTGGTTTTACTTCTGTAGCCCAAATGATTCCTTTACTTTGGAGAACCTTCTCCAGCTTTTTGAGTTGTTCAGCTCCCAGGCACAGCCCCCGTTCCACAGTGGCAACACCAATGTGACTGACTTTGGCTGATCTTCGCTTCTGGACAGTGAGAAGGGGAGATGTGTTGGCAGCATGGAGTGGCATTCGTCCTCTGGTGACAGACCCCAGCTCCAAGGACACACAGTCCATCTCCCGGAACCACGTCGTGACCATCAGCCAGAGCGGCCTGGTCACCATCGCAGGTACAGCTTGGTTGGGCCTTCCCCACTGGGTTCTGGTCCAGACTTTGCTTGTTGCAGGATGATCCTGCACATCTCTATAGTCATGGTTTAGTGGCCATGGTGGTGTTGGACTCAGTGATCTCAGAGGTCTTTTCCAACCCAAACAGTTCTGTGGTTCTGGGTGGTGGCATGGCTGGCTTGTTGGAGCAACACCAATAAGAACAATTGGATATATAATATAAAACAGAGATTCAGAGAATGGTTTGGGTTGGAAGAAACCTTCAAGATCATCTAGTTCCCATCCCCTGTCATGGGCAGGGACACCTTCCACTGGACCAGGCTCAAGGCCTCATTGAACTCAGCCTTGAACACTTCCAGGGAGGAGGCATCTATAGCATCCCTGGGCAACCTGTTCTGTTGTCTCACCACCCTCATTGTGGGGAACTTCCTCCTAATGTCCAACCTAAATTTACCCTCCTCCAGTCTCAAACCATTGCCTCTCATCCTGTCAGTATGAGCCCTTGTCAGATGTCCCTCCCCAGCTCTCCTCTAGCCCTCTTCAAACTGAAGTCTGCCTTTAAGATCTCCCTGGAGCCTTCTTTTCTGCAGGCTGGATATATCAGTACACATCAGCTTGGCATTCTGCTTCTTTCCCCCAAATCCAGAGGTAAATGTGTGGTTGCAGGTGGGAAGTGGACAACCTACCGTGCCATGGCCCAGGACGCCGTCGATGCAGCCGTTCGGGCACACGGTCTGAAGGCAGGTTCCAGTAAGACCATTGGACTGCAGCTACGAGGGGCTGAGGACTGGAGTCCCACTCTATACATTAGGTTGGTCCAAGACTACGGACTTGAAAGTGAGGTGAGTGGTGGTTGCTGCTGGTGTTTGTCTGTTGGAGGGGTTTTGCAGCGGTGGCGATGCTGCTCTGACCCGTTCACAGCCCAAGGAGTTTCCTCACACACACTCAACATCCAGTGCCCTCCTCAGGCTGTTTGTGGCTTGTGATAAGAGACCTGGCAAGCAGCTTGTGTGTCTTTGATGTGCTTTGCAAAGCATGGAGTCACATAGTGCCTTGGGCTGGAAAAGCTCTTTAAGATCATCCATTTCAACCATTCTCTAACCCTGCCAAGGCAGCTGCTAAACCATGTCCCTCTGCACCACATCTCTGCATCTTTGAAACACCTCCAGGGACAGAGATTCAACCACCTCCCTGGACAGCCTGGTCCAGACTTTGAGAACACTTTCAGTGAAGAACTTTCTTCCAAATTCCAATCTAAACCTCCTCTGGTGCAACTTGAGGCCTTTGCCTCTTGTCCTGTCACTCGAAGAAGAGACCAACTCCAGCCTCGATTCAGGGAGTTACAGAGAGCCAGAAGGTCTTCCCCCAGCCTCCTTTTCTCCAGGCTGAACAACCCCAAGTCCCTCAGCATGTTGAATTTGTTTTCAACTCCATAGGTGGCTCAGCATCTGGCTTCAACATATGGTGACAAGGCTTTTGAGGTGGCCAAGATAGCCCAGGTGACAGGGAAGAGATGGCCCATCGTTGGGAAACGGCTGGTGTCGGAATTTCCTTACATTGAAGCTGAGGTACGTAGGGAAACTCCCATCATGTTCTTTGAATCCCAGCGTGGTGGCCTCTGGCACCCTCGTGACAAAGTTTCTCCTCATCTCCAGGCAGAACCTCCTGGATTCCAGTTTCTACCTGTTGTCCCTTGTCCTGTCCCTGGGCACCACTGACAACAGCCTGGCCTCATCCTCTTGTCTTTCACCCTTTAGCTCTTGCTGAGCATTGATCAGATCCCCTCTGGGGATGCTTTTCTCCAGGCTCAACAGCCCCAAGGCTCTCAGCCTTTCCTCATCATGGAGATGCTCCAGACCCCCCAGCATCTTTGTAGCCTCTACTGGACTCTGTCCAGCAGCTCCCTGCCTCTCTTGAACTGGGGAACCTAGAACTGGGTCCACTGGACTGTTTGCAGTAGTTCCCTGTCTCCCTTGAGCTGGAGCCTAGGAGCTCAACTCAGTTCTCCATCTGTGTCATAGGGCATAGTAGAGGGGGAGGAGAACCTCCACTGACCTACTGACCACACTTCTCATGCACCCCAAGAGACCATTTGCCTTCTTGGCCACAAGGACACATTGTTGACTCGTGGGGGATTTGTTGTCCTCCACCACCCCCAGGTTTTCTTCTGTTCTCCAGCAGCTCACCCCTCACCTGTCCTTTTTCCGTTCCACACCCAACTTTGATCCCAGATGCGGGTTAAAAACCATTCCAAGGGAGTAGGATCTTCTCAAGCTGAGTGGGAGCCTGTTGCAGCAGGTCAAGAGTGTGTAGCCAGCCCAGTGGTGTGGTTTGTAGTGCTGAGCACAGGCTCTGACAGCTCCTGGCTGGTTTCAGTGGTGCTTCCCTCTGCCCCTGGTGCAGGTGGTGTATGGTGTGAAGGAGTACGCCCGCACCGCTGTGGACATGATCTCGCGACGCACTCGCCTGGCCTTCCTCAACGTGCAGGCTGCAGAGGAGGCTCTGCCAAGAATCGTGGAGATAATGGGGAAGGAACTTAACTGGAATGAGCAGAAAAAAAAGGTACCAAGGGCCTTTTTCATCTGAAACTGGGTTGGTTTTCTGAAGGAGTTTCCAGCTCTGCAGGAGTTGACTAGAAGCCCTCAAATGGTGCTTTCTTCTCAAGAGGGATTCGCTTGGTGTAGTTCCTTGATACAAAGAATGGTTTGGGTTGGAAAGGATCTTAAAAATCATCTAGTTCCACCCTCTGCTGCCATGGGCAGTACTTCATTGCAAGGAGATCAAAACAGCTGGAAACGAGCTGGCTTTGGCTGGAGAGGACAGTGAAGATCCATGTCCTGCTCCCCAGCTTTAAAAGCAAATCTCAGAATCAGCCAGGTTGGAAGAGACCTCCAAGCTCATCCAGTCTAACCTAGCACCCAGCCCTATCCAACCAACTAAACCATGGCACTAAGTGCCTCATCCAGGCTTTTTTTGGTTGGAAGGAGCCTTTAAAGGTCATCTAGTCCAACCTCCCTCTGCATTAAGCAGAGACATCCCCAGCCAGATCAAGTTGTTCAGAGCCCTGTCAAGCCTGATCTTGAGTGTCTCCAGGGATAAGGCCTCCGCCTCCTCTTTGGGCAACCCGTCCAGTGTTCCACCACCCTCCTAGTAAAAAACTTCTTCCTAATGTCTATCATGGAATCTAAGATCATCAACCATCAACCCAACACCACCATGGCCATTAAATCATCTCCCAAAGTTCCATGTCCCACACATTTCTTGAACACCTCCAGGAAGGTGTTCCTGTCCTGTTCCTCCTCAGATACTTTGTGTGCTGACACTTTTCAGCAGGCATCTGAATCAGAAAAAGAGGATAGTGGAGATCATGGTCTAAGATCTGCCTGCTCCTCAGACACGCACACAGCTCTTCTTTTGTCGTTGTAGGAAGAGCTTGAAGCTGCTAAAAGATTTCTCTATTTTGAAATGGGCTACAAAGTGAAATCAGATCAATTAACAGACAGCTCTGAAATCAGCCTCCTGCCTTCAGATATTGAAAGGTGAGTGAAGAGTTCCCTGTGCTGCTAGGGATTCAGACCTGTCCTGCTCCCCAGGGGTAGTACTCCTATTGATCATAGAATCATGGAATTGTTTTGGTTGTGAAAGAGCTCCAAGATCATCCAGTCCTACCAGAGAATCATAGAATCAACCAGGTTGGAAGAGACCTCCAAGATCATCCAGTCCAACCTAGCACCCAGCCCTATCCAGTCATCTAGACCATGGCACTAAGAGCCTCATCCAGGCTTTTCTTGAACACCTCCAGGGACAGCAACTCCACCACCTCCCTGGGCAGCCCATTCCAATCAACACAACACTACCACAGCCATTAGACCGCGTCCCTAAATGCCATGTCTGCATGTTGAATCCTTCCAGGGATGGTGACTCCACCTCTTCCCTGGGCAGCCTGTTCCAATGCCCAGGAAAGAAATTGTTCCTCATGTACAACCTCATCCTCTTCTACCACAACTTTCATCTTGTCCTATCACCTGATACTAGGTAGAATAGGCTAACCCCCACCTCACTCCAACCTCCTTTCAGGGAGTTGTACAGAGCAAAGCGGTCTCCCCTCAGCCTGCTCTTCTCCAGACTAAACAGCCCCAGGTCTCTCAGCTGCCACTCACTGTGCTCTAGTTCTCTGCTAACCCTCATCTTGCAGGTACAAGAAGCGATTCCACATGTTTGACAAGGAGAAGAAGGGCTTCATTACCATCCTGGATGTGCAGCGTGTCCTGGAGGTAATATCCTGAGTTCCTTTGGCTCCCTTCTGAAGCCTCTCCTCTGAATTTCAGTGTGGCCCAAGCGATGCTGAGCAGTGCAGCTGAATCACCTCTGTTTCTTTGTCTGCAGAGCATCAGTGTGCAGATTGCTGAGAACACCCTTCATGACATCCTCAACGAGGTGGATCTGAACAAAAATGGACAGGTGGAGCTCAATGAGTTTTTGCAGGTAGGTGTTGCTTTGCTACCAGAGGAGCTGGAGCTGGAATGAGCAAAGGCACAGAGATTTAGCTGTTTTCCCCTCATTTCTGAAGGGCTGGATTGGAGGCCAGGTGAGTGGTGGAGTGTTGATGTAGTGACACAGCGCTGTGGATTTGTGCCTCTTTGCCCTATCACAGGGTGAGGGAAACAAAAGAGAGAGGTTTAGACTAGACTTTAGGAAGAAAGTCTTCAATGCAAGGTTGGTGAGACAGGAACAGGTTGCCCAAAGAGGTTGTGGTTGCCTTCTTCCTAGAGATGTTCAAGGCCAGGTTGAATAAAGCCTTGAGCAACCAATTCTAGTTGAGAGGCACCCTTGCCCTGCTGGGGAGATTGGAACTAGATGATCTTTAAGGTCCCTTCCAGCCTAAGCTGTTCTGTGTTTCTATGTCCTCAAGCAACTCAGAAATTCAACATTTTATTTTTAGTTGCAGAAACAATATGACCCAAAACCCAGGTTTGGTGTAAAATGTGTCAGAGAACACCAAATCCCAGCGTGGTGGAGTTGGAAGAGACCTCTGGAGATCATCCAGTCCAACCCCACTGCTAAAGCAGGGGCAGCCACAGAAGCTTGCCTAGCTGAGGTTGAAAGCTCCCCCTGAAGGAGACTCCAAAACCTCTCTAGGCAGCCTGCTTCAGGCCTCCAGCACCTTCACACCAAACAAGTTTCTCCTCATCTTCAGATGGAACCTCCTGGATTCCAGTTTGTACTTGTTTCCCCTTATCCTGTCACTGGGCATAAGTGGCAAGAATCTTGCCTCCCACAGGTCCTTTATCTCTTGCTGAGCATTGATCAGATCTCCTCTGGGGCTGCTCTTTTCTAGCCTAAGCAGCCCCAGGTTTCAACCTCTATTCATCATGCCACAGTCAGGTCTGAATTTGACTTTTTTTTCCCCTCCAGAAATGCTCTTTCAATCTCTTCAGGACACAACTGTCTGTTGGCAGGCGCAGGACATCGCTGCACACAGTGACACTCATCTGGCTCCAGAGTTTCTCAACTCCTGGGAGTAATTCAAAGAATGAGTCTGTGGTTAAAGCACTTGCAGTCCATCCAATCTCAGTTTCACTCTAGGGCTGGCCAATATTTCTTCTTTTTTTTTTTGTATGAAAAACCATGGCAGTGACAAAAACATGGTAACAGCAGGCCCCTGTCCTCCACCTCCTCGGGGAATGGTGGGATTGGAGCATGTCTGTCTAGTGCTGCAGAACTGATGCTTGAAGAAACTCTGCAAATCCTGACTTTCCAGCCCAAATCACCACCTGGATGCATCTCAACCTGCTCCTGCCTTGCAGCTCCTGCCTTATGCCTGTGAGACAAGGAAGTTTGTTTGGCAGCTCTCAAACCCCAGTGGCAGGCTCATTCTGAGGAAGCACATCCAAAGCCTGGCTGGAGCAGGTTGATTTGTTTTCATGACAGAGTTTTTAAAATCAAAATACTAGCCTTAAAAGGGAAAAAAAAAAAAAAACCAAGAAAGGGAGTGGGAACAGATGACCTTGAAAGGTTCTTTCCAACCCAAACCATTCTGTGACCAAACCATGATGGTGTCAAGCCATCCAGCTACTTCTTGCAGGGCTTGAATTTGAGGGGTGCTGCTGAAGCCTGGTGTTGGACCAGCTGGGTCCTCTTGTTTCTGAGGAGCCTTTCCTGGTGTGGTGTTCCCAGTGCCTGCCATGTCTCTTCTGCCTGGTGGCAATGATGAATGCTGAACATGAGAGAAATTAATGCTGGGGATTTTGGTCAATGTCAGCCCTTTCTTCTCTGTGTCAAGTTAAACAAACAAGATCAAGGCAGAGGAAATGGTAATTGTCTCTCTGGAGATGAGCTGCAGATAAGAGCAGCCTTGTTGAATCTAAATGCAGGGAATTTTCACAGGTTGTGGCCAGCATGACAAAAAAAGGACAATTTATTGGCCTAAAATGCTGCAGTTTAGCTGGAGAAGTGAAATGCACTTGGGGGAAGGGGGGGGGAGAAAATCCCCAACCAAACCATACTGGGCAGGGGGCAGGCTTGAGAGAAGAAACAACAGCTCTGGGAGTTGGCTGCTGAATTGAGAGAGAAGAGGGGAGCACAGCTGCTGCTCTGGCTGCTGGAAAGGTCTTCTGACATCTCTCTGCATGTGAAAATGTGTCATTGAGGGGAGGGGAAGCCATCATTTGCCGTGAAGGCTCTGCTGAACTGTCACCTCAGAATCCCAGCATGCTGGGGTTGGAAGTGACCTCTGGAGATCATCCAGTCCAACCTCCCTGCTAAAGCAGGGGCAACTACAGCAGGTTGCCCAGCATCACAATGTCCAGCTGGGGTTGGAAGCTCTCCAGAGGGGAACTTCATAGGCTCTCTGGGCAGCCTGCTCCAAGCCTTCAGCATACAAGTTTCTTCTCATCTTCAGATGGAACCTCCTGGCTTCCAGTTCATGCCTGTTGCTTCTTGTCCTGTCTCTGGGCACCACTGACAAGTCTGGTCCCCTTCCTCTTGCACCCCCACAGGTCCTTTATCTCATGCTGAGCACTCTCTGGGGCTGCTGTCCTCCAGGCTCAACAGCCCCAGGGCTCTCTCAGTCTTTCTTCCTCACAGAGATGCTCCAGCCCCCTCAGCATCTTTGCAGGACTCTCTCCAATAGTTCCCTGTCTCTCCTGAACTCTTGCATTAGGTTAGTTTGGCCACGTTGTGGTTAAGAAGCTGAAGCAACCACAAATTATCTCTTCTGTGCATTTTGTGCTGGCTCCCTGGGGTTTTTGCTTTCCTGTGCTGAGCAGCCTTGTTAGGACTTGGCTGCCCTGCCTCATAATGCCTGCAAATCCCAAAGGCCAAGTCAGAGTTTTTATAGATTCATAGAATCTTAGAATGGTTTGGGTTGTTAGAAGGGACCTCAAAGATCAGTAAGGACAAGTGCAGAGTCCTGCATCTGGAGATGAACACCACCAGGCACCAGTACAGACCAGGGCTTGTCCTGCTGGAAAACAGCTCCATGGAGAAAGGCCTTGGAATCCCCTAGACAGCAAGTTATCCGTGGGACAGCTGTGTGCCCTTGTGGCCAAGAGGGCAAGTGGCATCCTGGGGTGCATCAAGAAAAGTGTGGCCAGCAGGTCTAGAGAGGTTCTCCTCCAGTGAGGCCACATCTGGAATATTGTGTCTAGTTCTGGGCTCCCCAGTTCAAGAGAGATGGGGATAGACTAGAGAGTGTCCAATGGAAGCTACAGGGATGCTAAAGGGAGTGGAACATCTGTCTGATGAGGACAGGCTGAGAGACCTGGGGCTGTTTAGTCTGGAGAAGGCTGAGAGGGGATCTTATTACTGGCTGTAAATATCTAAGGGGTGGGTGTCCAAGAGAAAGGGGTCAGGCTCTTTTCAGTGGTACTCAGTAATAGGACAAGAGACAACAGGTACAAGCTGCAACCCAAGAGGTTCCACCTCAACAGGAGGAGAAACTTCTTTGGTGTGAGGGTGCTGGAGCAGGCTGCCCAGAGAGATTGTGGAGCCTCCTTCTCTGTAGACTTTTGAGACCCATCTGGCTGCATTCTTGTGTGACCTGCCCTAGGTACCCATGCTGTGGCAGTGGGTTTGGACTCTCCGATCTCCAGAGGACACTTCCAACCCCAACCATTTCATGATTCTATGATTCCCTTCCTGATTGCTCATTCAGCTTCAGCAGGGCTGGTCCCACATTTGCAGAAGTTCTGCTGCAGAAACCATTGATGATTTTCCTATGCAGGGGAAGAAGTCTGAAGGATTCTTAGTTCTCAGGTGGGAGAAAGAAATCCAGAGCAGCCTTTGAGGAGCTGCCTGCTCTAATTTTGAATCTAATGCTGACTTTATCCGTGGGATCAACAAGAATTAACTAAAACCTTATCACCAGTGTGTGCTCGTTAAGAGAGAGCCCAGCCCAGCTTCAAGGACTTAAAAGCAAATTAGTTTTTGAAAGTCTATAAAGGAATTTGGATTTGGAAGAATGGTGGAAGTCAAGTGCAGTGGCTCTGCAAAGGAGGAGGAGTGGATGGAAAGGGCATGGTCTGGGGTCAGGGGTAGAGCAGGCGTGGTGGTGGTGGGATGCTCAGGTTGGGTGTTAGGAAGGATTTCTTCCCAGAGAGGGTTGTCAGGCCCTGGAGCAAGCTGCCCAGGATGATGGTGGAATCACTATCTCTAGAGGTGTTTCAAAGTCGTGGAAGTGGTGCTGAGGGATGTGGTATGGTGGTAGCAGCTGAGCAGCAATGATGGGATTGTGAGCTCTAGGTCAAGGCCTTGGACTTGATGATCTCAAAGGTCTCTTCCAACTTCAGCAGTTCCATGGATCTGTGCTGCTTAAACCATGGCATAGGTGATCTCAAGGGTCTCTTCTAACCTCAACAGTTCTGCCACAGAATCACTTGGGTTGGAAAAGCCCTTTAAGATCACCCAGCCCAACCATTCTCTAACTCTACAACAGCTGCTGCTAAACCATGTCCCTCAGTACTACGTCTATGCCTCTCTGAAACACATCCAGAGATAGAGGTTCAACCACCTCCCTGAGCAGACTGTGCCAGTCTTTGACAACCCTCTCAGTGGAGAAATTTCTTCTGATGTCCAACCTAAACCTCCCCTGCTGCAACTTGAGGCCGTTTCCTCTTCTCCTATTGCCTGATACTAGGGAGAGGGCACCGACACCCACCTCACTCCAACTTCATTTCCTATAACTCAGATGGGAAAAGTACTGAAGTCATTTAAAAGGCAGCCAGGAAATAGTTGGGTTCTTCTGCTCAGATGTCACTGAAAACTCCAACTGTTGAGGGTTGCCTGCACTGCTACTTCCAGATGGTTTAAATTTGATCCTTCTGCTCTTCCTGTCACGTATGTCTTGCCCAAACCTCATCTGATTCATAGATCCATCAAATCCTAGAATGGTTTGGGTTGGAAGGGACCTTCAAGTTCATCTAGTTTCAACCCCCCTGTCATGGCCAGGGACACCTTCCACCAGGCCAAGTTGCTCAAGGCCTCACCCAACCTGGCCTTGGACACCTTCAGGGAGAGGCCATCCACCACTTCCCTCAGCAAACTGTTCCAGTGTCTCACCACCCTCACTGATCTTCCTGGAAAGTGGAAATGGGCTTTAAGACCATCCAGCAGTTCTGCTTCATATATGGAAAAAACAGTGCTGTTAGTCATCAAATCTTGGTCCAAAGAGCCACCAGCAGGCATTGACAGGGACATTTTAGAATGGAACTATGTTGGTCTCCACCACTGGATACAAACTGGAACACAGGAAATTCTACGTCAACTTGAGGGCATCTTCTCAATGCTCAGCAAGAGCTAAATGGTGGGGAGCAGGAGAATGGGGCCAGACTGAGCACCACTGACAGCACAAGGGGCAGTGGGCACAAACTGGAACCCAGGAGATCCCATCTGAAGATGAGGAGAAACTTGTTTGTTGTGAGGAGGCTCAGGGCAGACCTCATTGCTGTCTACAACTATCTGAAGGGAGGTTGTAGCCAGGTGGGGTTGGGCTCTTCTGCCAGGCAAGCAGCAACAGAAGAAGGGGACAGAGTCTCAAGTTGTGCCAGGGGAGGTCTAGGCTGGATGTTAGGAGGAAGCTGTTGTCAGAGAGAGTGATTGGCATTGGAATGGGCTGCCCAGGGAGGTGGTGGAGTCCCTGCCCCTGGAGGTGTTGAAGCAAAGCCTGGATGAGGCACTTAGTGCCATGGTCTGGTTGGTTGTCTAGGGATGGGTGCTAGGTTGGAGTGGATGAGCTTGGAGGTTTCTTCCAACCTGGTTGATTCTATGGTTCTGTGAGGGTGCTGGAGCTGGCTGCCCAGAGGGGTTATGGAGTCTCCTTCTCTGAATCACAGAATCAACCAGGTTGGAAAAGACCTTTGAGATCAAGTCCAACCTAACACCTTCCAATGAACTAAACCATGGCAATAAGTGCCTCATCCAGCCTCCCTTTAAACACCGTCAGGGATGGTGACTCCACCACCTCCCCAGGCAGCCCATTCCAATGCCAGTCACTCTTGCTGTGAAGAACTTCTTCCTAACATCCAGCCTAAACCTGCCCTGGCACAGTTTGAGGCTGTGTCCTCTTGTTCTGTCCCTGGGTGCCTGGCAGAAGAGACCAATCCCCTCTGGAGACTTTTGAGGTCCACCTGGATGCATTCCTGTGTAACCTACCCTAGGTGCCCCTGTTTTGGCAGGTAGGTTGGAGTGGATGATCTCCAGAGTTCCTTTCCAACCCCTCCCATTCCATGATTCTATGCTTGGTGGCCCAGGGCAGGACATCCGGCGCAGAGGAGCTGATAGCACCAGGCTGTGCCACTCTGCTGGTGGCCTGTGCCCCATGAGTCAGTCGGGTGGAGAACTGGCATGGGTGGCAGTTACCTTGCTGTCCCTCTGGCAGGTTGCTGAACCCTCCCTGTCCCTCTTGCCTCCCCAGCTGATGAGTGCCATCCAGAAGGGGCACGTCTCGGGCAGCCGTCTGGCTGTGCTGATGAAGACGGCGGAGGAGAACCTCCGGCAGCGGGCGGTCATCCCGGTGGACCGCAGCGGTGGGGGACTGTGAAGTTCAACCACCCCCACACCTGCTGTGAAGTTCAACTCCCCACCAGGTCTGCTGTGAGGCCAGCCACCACCACGTCTGCCCACAGCCACAAACATTCCACTTCTCCTGACTCTCCTGGCTTGTCCCAGATAAGTGGTGTCCATCCGTCGGCATCGCTCCCATGATGGCACGTTGGGTACCTTTTGTTCTCCTTGTCAGTGGTTTTCTGTGCAGCTCTTACTGCTCCAGCATGTGGCCTTTTGGATTGGGTGCTCTCTAGACACTGGAGTCAGCCAACAAGAGTTTGGGGGCACAGCCTGGAAGGACTTGGGAGCACACACAAGGACCTGAGGACACACACAAGGACCATGCTGCCTTCTTCGTCGGCTGTTCTATCACCCTTAACAAACACGACGCTCAGAAGTGAGTCCTGCCTTGAGGTGTCTTCTGGTTTTGCAAAGCTCTGTTTAGTGTTTCAAAGCTGCTGGTTTGTCCCCTTCAGTGAAGAGAAGGAAAGTCGACCTTCAGGGTTGGAGGTGGCACCAGGACAGGAACAAACCTGTTGTCTCCGGAGGCAGTGATTGCAGATTGGAGCTGTCCTCAGCCTTCCAGAGGTGATTTTTGGGTTTGCTCTGTTGACTGCTCTCTTATTTTTGTGGCACCAAATTCAGCAGCAGCATGAAGCTGGAAGAGGACAGGACATCTTGATTTATCACTTCAGCTAATTAACCAAGAGCCAGAGGAAAGCTCCTAGATGAATCAAACCAAGCTTCCTTTACTAAACAGCATTGGCTAGCGGTGGGGGTTTATGCTGTCCAACTCCACCCTGCTTCCAGCTGGGAGATGTGGGATGTGGGCAGGTTTTGATGGCAGAAAGCCTTAATTTAGTTCAAAATGCTCAGCCAGGCAAGGGAAACACAAAGGATGTTTTCTCCATTCCACTCTCTTTCCCAGGAGGGCTCTTTTTCAGCAGATCAGTGAAAAAAATAATGATGAGGACTTTAGGACCATTCACTTGAGATATTCTCAGCAGCATTGTGTCATCTTTGCCATCCTGCTGCAGTTTGGAGATCACCTGGAAGGATTCTGACCAGGAGTATGCACCTTGAGAAGGATTTGGTGATGACTTTGTTGGTCTGTTCAGTTCTTTGAGTAGAAATCCCAATTTATAACCCAAAAGAGGCTTCAGTTCCAAGGAGTCACATTTTCTACCTGGTAAAACCTGGTATGTTTTAACTGGTACCAGTTTGTACCTGGGTAAAACCTGGTTCATTTTAACTGGTGCCAGTTTATGTCTGGATGAAATCAGCTCCTGGGCCAGGCTTGTGGCTTTGCAGCTCTTGTGCCAGTCTTGTGGCTTTGCAGTTCTTGTGCCAGACTTGTGGCTCTGCAGCTCCTGTGCCAGGCTTGTGGCTCTGCAGCTCCTGTGCTAGAATTGTGGCTCTGCAGCTCCTGTGCCAGGCTTGTGGCTCTGCAGCTCCTGTGCTAGAATTGTGGCTCTGCAGCTCCTGTGCCAGGCTTGTGGCTCTGCAGCTCCTGTGCTAGAATTGTGGCTCTGCAGCTCCTGTGCCAGGCTTGTGGCTCTGCAGCTCCTGTGCTAGAATTGTGGCTCTGCAGCTCCTGTGCCAGGCTTGTGGCTCTGCAGCTCCTGTGCTAGAATTGTGGCTCTGCAGCTCCTGTGCCAGGCTTGTGGCTCTGCAGCTCTTGTGCCAGGCTTGTGGCTTTGCAGCTCTTGTGTCAGACTTGTGGCTCTGTAGCTCCTGTGCCAAGGTTGTGGCTCTGCAGCTCCTATGCTAGAATTGTGGCTTTGCAGCTCCTATGCACCTTTGGCAACATGGTGAGGGAGTTTAGGAACATAAAGGTTTGGTTGCCCTGCTCCTGTAAAACGTTTCCCTTTGAGAGCTGTTCCCATGGATCCAGGTAAAGCACAGGATGTGGGACACAGCCTGGTGTCCCCAAACCCCTCTTCAGACAAGAGCACGATCACAGATGTCGTCGTTTCCACGCTGCAGAGCTGGAGGTGAAGGCACAGCACACAGAGAGCAGGGGAAGGGGGGGAGGATTCTGCAGTTAATTCCAAATAAAGGAAAATTACAAAAATCTAAAAGTAGTGAGGCCTTTCCCAGGCCAGGGAAAGGAAAATATTTACAGTATTGAACATTCTTGCTATGGTGTAAAGAGAATTTCTCCTCCACTCCTCTCTAAAAGGCAGTGTGTGAGAATTGCTGCTCCAAGTTTCCCTGGAAAGTCAGGATTTTCTGCTGCCTTTTGTTTTTCCTTCTTCTTTCTTTTTTCCTCCCCCCCCCTTCTTTTTTTCTTTTCATTTTGCTCCCTCTTCCTTCCCCCTTCTTTTCTCCTTCCTTCCTTCCTTCCTTCCTTCCTTCCTTCCTTCCTTCCTTCCTTCCTCTCCTTCCTTCCTTCCTCTCCTTCCTTCCTTCCTCTCCTTCCTTCCTTTCCCCTTCTTTCCTTCCTTCCTTTCCCCTTCTTTCCCTCCCCCCTTCCTTTCCTTCCCCCCTTCTTTCCTTCTCCTTCCTTCCTTCTTTCCTTCCTTCCTTTCCCCTTCCTTCCTTCCTTTCCCCTTCCTTCCTTCCTTCCNNNNCCCCCCCCCCCCCCTCCCCTCCCCCCCCCCCCCCCTCCTCCCTTCCCTCCCCCCCTCCCCCCCTCCTCCCTTCCTTCCTTCCTTCCTTCCTTCCTTCCTTCCTTCCTTCCTTCCTTTTTGCTTTCCTGCCTTCCCCCTTTCTTTTCCTTCCCCAATCTTTCCATCTTTTCCTTTCTTTATCCTTTTTTCCTTTCCCTTCTCTCTCCCCCATCCCCGCAGCATTCAGAGTGTGACTCTGGGCTCTCCCTGGCTCCGCGCACGCATCCTCCGCTGCAGGTTCGCTTTGCATCCCTGTCGTGCTTCTCCGCTCCGCTCTGCTCTGCGTGGCACAGCCAGATGCTGCAGGAGCACCTTGTGTGACCAGAGGAGCTCGCCCGTCCTCGCTTCCAACAGCTGCATCGCGTCCTCACTTGCAGCAGCTGAATCTCCAGGCAGAGATAAAGCCACAAGTATTTTATTTGTCCCCTCCGGGCTGTCTCCGCCGCCGGTGCCGCCGTTGGTGTTCCTGGGAATGTTCTGTAGGAAGAGTTGTTCAGTGTCACTGCCTGGCTTTGTTCTGATCCCAGGTGGGCAAGCAGCACGGCCTGGGCTTGGCTTCTCTCTTTTTCAGGTGGGAGTGGGCTGGCTGGTGGCTTTGGGAGGAGGGGGTGTGGGGATTGGTGGGGTGTGTTGTGTCTGAAATAAACTCTGTGTCTCCACACTGCCCTTTCCCTCTGGCACTTGGGCGATTTGGTTCTGGCCTGAGCTGTTCAGTGCCCTGTTGGAGGCTGAGTTTGTCAGTTGGGGTGGGTTTTTTTTTTGGGGGGGGGGGCTTGCCCGGGTGTTTTACTGCTGTTATTTATTACTTTTGATATGCAGAAGGAGCTGCATGCATTTAGAGAGCACTAAGAGGATGTATTTCATGTGCCTTGTTTTTAACCGAGTCCAAAGCCAACGCATGAGCCAATAAAGCTGATTAAAAAAAGGTTCCCTTCCCTGGTACTTTGTTACAGCAGCTACAGGGAAAATAAAACCAACTTGGTCAACCCTGGAAAAATTCATTTCCAAAGAAACAGCACCGGGGTGGGTGCTTAGTAGCAAGCATCACCTCGTTGTGTCCCTGCTTTCCCTGTTGGAGCATTTTGACTTCTTATGAAGTAAGGAACAAAAAAATCAACCAGTTCCATCCCTTTTTGAGCATTTCCCCTTCTAAAATAGAAAGTGAGCAGCAAGCATCACCCAGTTCCATCCATGCTTTCCCTCTCTGAGCATTTTGACTTCTAAATTACAAAGTGAGGAGCAGCCATCACCCAGTTTGATCCAAACATCACCAAATTCCATCCACACTTTCCCTCTCTGAGTGTTTTTACTTCTAAATTACAAGGTGAGAAGCAGCCATCACCCAGTTTGATCCAAACATCACCAAATTCCATCCACACTTTCCCTCTCTGAGTGTTTTTACTTCTAAATTACAAGGTGAGAAGCAGCCATCACCCAGTTTGATCCAAACATCACCAAATTCCATCCATGCTTCCCCTCTCTGAGCATTTTTCACTCCTGGAGTACAAAGTGAGGAGCAAAAATCACCTGATTTTATCTGTGCTTTCTCTGGGCATTTCCTCTTCTAAAATAGAAAGTGAGCAGCAAGCATCAGCCAATTCCAACCATTCTTTGCCTGTTTGAGCATTTTTACCCCTAGAGCACAGCATGAGGAGCAAAAGGCACCTCATTTTATCCACACTTTCCCTGCTTGAGCATTTTTACTTCTAAATAACAAAATAAGAAGCAAATATCACCTAATTCCATCCATGTTTGAGCATTTTCCCTTCTGAAATAGAAAGTGAGGAGCAAGCATCACCCAATTCCATCCATGCTTTTCCTCTTTGAGTATTTTTACTTGTAAACTACAAACTGAGCAGCAAAAATCCCCTCATTTTTTCCATACTCTTCCTCTTTGAGCATTTTTACTTGTAAACTACAAACTGAGCAGCAAAAATCACCTCGTTTTATCCATGCTGTCCCTATTTGAGCATTTTTACTCCTAAACTACGAAGTGAGGAGCAAAAATCACCTCACTTTATCCATTCTTTTCCCTGTTTGAGCATTTCCCCTTCAAAAATAGAAAGTGAGGAGCAAGCATCACCCAATTTCACTCCTGTTTGAGCACTTTCACTTTGAAATTACAAAGTGAGGAGCAAACATCACCCAGTTTCACCCGTGC
>WAAF01009008.1:11093-23687 GCA_013400475.1 Tricholaema leucomelas | reverse complement strand
AATCTCCCCTCTTCCAGCTTAAACCCATTCCCCCTCGTCCGGACATTACCAGACCGTGTAAAGAGTCCCTCCCCAGCCTTCCTGTAGGCTCCCTTCAGATACTGGAAAGCCACTATAAGGTCTCCTCGAAGCCTTCTCTTCTCCAGGCTGAAGAGCCCCAACTCTCTGTATATGATGTTAATTATTCAGAAGATCCTGCACTACAGAAAGTTAAATATAAAGACAAGTCAAATTGAATATGCAATTTGCCTGTTGGATTTAAAGCGATCTCTAGCTACTGGTCCTCTTTTCTTACTCCTTTGTAAAGCTTTGAATGTCTTTCATTGCCTGCTCCATATGTCTGTCAATGCATTACTTTAGCTGTCTTTTCATCCAGTTGTCATCCTTTTCACTTCAGACATAGCTGACTTTTTTCCCATTTCTGGTCCTTCCAGCCTCTTGCGTATTAGCCTTGCAGTGAGAGACTGGTTTTTTTCCTCAGTTCTACTCAATCTCAAAACTAAAAATCATTACATTCTCAATGTTTTTAAAAGTTTCATACAAATTCTTTGTGCATAATTTTGGTGGAGGTGAATTATTTTCTTAGTGCTCACTAATCAAACTGTTTTCTAATGCCTTCTGAGATTTAGGTTATAAAATAACCATATGTAGAAAGCCTGGTGCAAAACCAGTGAGGCTAATTTTAAAGGTCTGGGAGTTAGAAGCAGTGAAGCAGATTTTTACTGTGATTAATAAATGTAATAATTTAGAAGTGATTTCTGTTAAATTTAGCCATAACAAGATACTTACACTTGCATCATTAAGACAGTGTTAATTTAGTTCAGTGTCATAGAATCATAGAATGGTTTAGGTTGGAAGGGACCTCAAGGATCATCCAGCTCCAACCCCCTGCCATAGGCAGGGACACCTCCCACTAGAGCAGGCTGCTCAAGGCCTCATCCAGCCTGGCCTTAAACGCCTCCAGGGAGGAAGCATCCACAACCTCCCTGGGCAACCTGTGCCAGTGTCTTACCACCCTCACTGTAAAGAACTTCCTCCTAACATCCAGTCTAAATCTCCCCTCGGCCAGCTTAAACCCATTCCCCCTCGTCCTGACATTACTAGACCGTGTAAATAGTCCCTCCCCAGGGAGGCTTCCTGTAGGCTCCCTTCCTGTAGGNGCCGGCTCATGTTGAGCTTTTCGTCGACCCAGACCCCCAGGTCCTTTTCCTCAGGGCTGCTCTCAGCCATTCATCACCCAGCCTGTATCTGTGCCTGGGATTGCGCCGACCCAGGTGCAGTACCTTACACTTGGCCTTGTTAAACGTCATGAGGTTGGCCTGGGCCCACCTCTCCAGCCTGTCCAGGTCCCTCTGGATGGCATCCCTGCCCTCCAGCAAGTCAACTGTGCCACATAGCTTGGTGTCATCTGCAAACTTGCTGAGGGTGCACTCAATTCCTCTGTCCATCTACATAAACATCCACTGCATCTCTATATTACTTTTATTAAGGTATTTGTTACCTATTGAATTCTGATGCTTATAGAAGCAGACTGTTGTAAAATACGTGGTGATTCTGAAAAATCATTTGTTAATGAATATAGGAAATCAAATAAATACAATACTTCCTAAAACAAATTAACATGCTAAAGTTCAGGTACTTAAGGCTGAGAATTCTCTTCAAATTATAGAAATTATTATGACATTACTGTTTAAACAGAGGCAGCCACAAAATTTCGACTAGAACTTATAAAGCAAAAAGCTTTAGCGTTTGTTGAAGAGCTTACAATGAAAGCAGAAGAGACCTACAAAGACATGGAAAAGTGGCTTGGATCCAGGTTCTTGGCAGAAATGTCCAGGTAATATATATTGAATTATAAAAGGGAACCTTGTTTGTTTTTTGGTTTTTTTTTAAGAACTAGACTGTGCTGATAAAGACACAGAAGCAAATAATTGTGGGGGAAAAAACCCTAGAAAATATTAATTTCATTTCATGAACTGGAATTTAATTTTATCTTAAGTGCCTGAATGGTAGTAAATAATTTCTTGGATGATTAGAAGGTTCTGCTGACAGCACTAGAGGTAATAATTAGTTCTGCTGCTATACACATTTAGCATTCTGTGAATACACATTTAGCAGATTTATTGGCATCACCAGACATCCAATTATTCTGGTTAGAAGCCTCTAGATAATCTCAGTGACTTCTCTCACTTTGGATTGTGGGGGTATTTTCCTTACTGTGCTTTACACATGCTGGAAAATTCCCCCTAGATTTATGTACTGCCATATAGAATATTTCCCAAAATTAAGTCAAGATCCATTAAAAAAGAAAGTTCTTAATGGGTTTTCTGTCCTACTAAATAAAATGTGCTTGAGACCACTCCATGACACATATGCCGTCTTGCATAGAATGGCCTATGCCCATATCATTAAAGGATTTTACTCTCCCCCAGAAAAGGATCACTTTGCCTTTTGGAAAAATATTTCTGGTCTGTACTAACTTTTGAAGCATACCTGCAATGGTCCTACTTGATCCATGTCATGGAAAGTCCAAGACTGGAGACAGGAATGCAGGATTTGAAGGCTCTAACAGGGAATAGCTTGAAGTGGCTGAGCCTTTGTCTTCCAGCCAGTTCCACATACTCTTCTGGCAGCAAGAATTACCAAAGATAGAAGAATTACTGAACATCATGTCTTTTGACCTGACACTCAAGGTCAGATCTATGTCTAGTTAAATGTTAGAGGCAATCAATACTTTCCCTGCATAAAATGTGCTCGTCACACTTGAAACAGGAATTCAAGTGCCTCTCCACAATGGTAGTATCGATCTGGAGTGTAGGGACAGAGCAGAAGACAAGGCACTGAAGTAGGTAAAAGGATGATTACAAATGAACATGTGTGCATCATCCCTATAAAATGTAGGGAATAAACAAAATCTCACCCTTTTCATGTTTTTTCCATGAGATCTGTGCTGTATATAAAGGCTTAGACCTACCTTTATATACATTTCATAGCATAGCCAAAATATTTCTTGCTGCCAGAGGAGTACACTCCATAATAACGAGTACAGAATTCAGAGGGGATTTGTAATTCTTACTTTAGGAAAGCTCTTGAAGTGTAAACACATTAAAATTTTAACTGAAGTTATTACCATTTTGTGTGAAAAGTACTTATCTTTTTCTGCATTTATACTTTAACAGTGTTGAAAAGCTGATTGAGGTTGCACGACATCATATTGAGAGTTCTAGCAAAATCAAATATGAAATTACTTTAGAAGAAACAGATTTCTTCATCAGCAGTGATGTGGAAGTTATTCCTGACCCTGCTCCTTCACCAAATGTTCCATGTATGGAGGCCTCTGGAAATGGTACTCTAACTATTTCACAAATTAATACACTTCACAAGCAATTTCTTCAGGTGGCACCTAAAGGTAAGACATTTTTTTCCCTTTTCATTCCTGGAGGACTGTTAGCTACCTACTTAAAAGGTAAAGTAACTGCTGAGGGCTACTAAACATTACTTACTTGTATTGTTAGAGATCATACTACAATTAAAGATCCTCCTAAATAGGAAAGTCGTAGTGTCAAATGTGGAAACTCTGAAAAAGCAGACCACTTGAAAGTTTTTATTGTCTTTGCTATGTATGAGCTTCACATCCTTAAGACCACAAACGCAGTATCTCTACAGCAAGAGCCTCTGTAATGTGTTTTTGAGAGCCATACGTACCTTGCATACTTATGTTCTAGGTGCAAGTCTTTAACTCGTTCATGAATTCATAGCTCAGTGAGCACTGAAGCTGTATTATTTTAAAATAAATCACTATTTTAATGAAACTATTATATGGGATCTATTATGACTATTAACAATTATATTCTATAAGTCAACGTGCGGCAGTTGTTTTGGGTGATTTGCAAGTGATAACCCAGATATGCTTGGGTTTTTTGCTATTGAACATGTATTTATTGTGAGCCTACCCTCTAATCTTGGGAACCTTGGGCTTAGGAGGCTTGAAAAGACTTTATTACAAAACTACCTACTGCTCTATAAAAGTGACAAAATCATTTAGGCAAAGCAATTTTAAACTGAGATGTAAAGTAGCTAAACACATATTTGCAGAGGATTTAATTACTAACGGTGTTCCATATTGCAATTATAAACATAGTATGATTGCCACTAAGATCATGAAATACAGTGTGTAAACATGCACTTACAATTTGGTATGCAACTCTTTCAAATGTAACAAGGACACAAAGGCACAATGAACTTGAGTTTAATTCTTTATTCAGAAAGGCCGTAAGTATATGTTTATGGAAACATTCCAAGTAACTTTTGAGCATGAACACATTTTAATAAGAAGGATGCTTACATTTTTCCTTTAGAGAGATTCATATCATCTTATCTATAGTGTGGAGGTGTGGGTGTGTGTAAGCATTCCAAACTCTTCTACACAGACTAATTTAGCAGACAGTATTGTATATGTCATGTGAAACTAAGAATCTGTGCATTTGTAATCACAGTGCTACAAGAGTGAAACACAGATACCAGCTTAACTGGACGTTCTACTCAGAATCATAGAATCAGGCAGGTTGGAAGAGACCTCCAAGATCAGCCAGTCCAACCCATCACTCTATCCAAGCTGCTCTATCCAGTCAACTGGACCATGGCACTAAGTGCCTCATCCAGTCTTTTCTTGAACACCCCCAGGGACAGCGACTCCACCACCTCCCTGGGCAGCCCATTCCAATGCCAATCACTCTCTCTGGCAACAACTTCCTCCTAACATCCAGCCTATATTTCCCCTGGCACAGCTTGAGACTGTGTCCCCTTGTCCTGTTGCTGGTTGTCTGGGAGAAGAGACCAACCCCCACCTGGCTACAGTCTCCCTTCAGGTAGTTGTAGACAGCAATGAGATCTGCCCTGAGCCTCCTCTTCTCCAGGCTGCACACCCCCAGCTCCCTCAGCCTCTCCTCATAGGGTTTGTGTTCCAGGCCTTTCACCAGCTTTGTTGCCCTTCTCTGGACACATTCCAGCACCTCAACATCTCTCTTGAGTTGAGGAGCCCAGAAATGGACACAGGACTCAAGGTGTGGCCTGACTAGTGTTTCAGTTTGACACTAGCATGATGGCAGAATGGTTTTGAACAACAGCAGCCTGTGGCAGAGGCACAGATTATAGGGCAAGTCTAAAGAGAATAAATCCACCAATCTTCCATACTGTGTAAACAGCTGCATTCCTAAGGTTCTTCTGAAAATGGAATATTAGGCTTGTTTTCTGTAGCATTACTGAGATTACATGAAGTGGAATTTTACTTAGAAATCCAAGCAAGATAAGGAGTAACAAATGAGAAGTTATTATGCTGGAAGAAACAAACATGCAAGGAGTTTTCTCATAATACATTTGGTGAATGTCAAAATGGTGTCTCTTCAAGATATGCTTAAGAAGTTGCCAAAATGAAAGGGAACAATGGGAGTGTGAATATACTTTAATAAAATTGTTTGGTTTATACAAAAGAAATCTTACAAAAATGGTAAACAGTTCTTTGTTTCCTAGGAAATTAAAGTAGTAAAGAACTGCCAATTCATCACAGAAAACTTTGTTCTATCCTGCACACTTGGTTCTCCATGGAAGTGCATTACCCGTCCTTCTAAGCACCAATGGATGAAAAATGCAGCCTGTACTGGACCTGGCTACCCACTGAAACAGCCTTTCAGTTGATAACGAAATAATCAAATTGCTGTTTTTTTCTGTTACTCCAAGTGCCATTGACCAAACTCAAGGTGGATATGCAGTGTTTGCTAATTTCACTAACTCCTTTGATCAATTTCTTAACAAAGTTTTTTATATTGCTTCCCTATCCTTCTGCTTTTTTTCCAGGGAAAACTGTGGCAGGTCTTAAATGCAGCTACTGACACATTTTTTCTTTTATCTTCTACAGTCTCTTTGGATCTGCTCTGATCTACAAAATTAAACCAATCATCCCCTTTGACTCCCACTAGCACTATATTCTTTCTCTTACCACATCTACTCTCAGTCCAAGTAGCACACAAGTGGAATGCCTCAGTATTTTTCTGAAGGTGCTTCAGAGACTGCAATTTTTGTAATGTTTTGCATTACCAAACAGATAAAAAATGACTCTATCCCAAGCTTTTGTTCTCTATCTCATGACAGAATTACAAAAAGGAATTTTACATTTTACTGTTTTTTTTTTCACAGCTGTGTGAACTGTTCCAGTTTGAACTGCAGAACTGATTATTCATCAGAAATACACTGAAAATAACCTCTCTCTATATAAATGCTTATTCACAAAACCATAAAATAGTCTGTTAAGATGTGAACCAGTAAAACACAGAGGACAGCCTGGAACCAAATTGTACTGCTATTTCCTTTTGAATTGTAGACTTGTCAATCGAATTTTAGTGTGTTGCTAGATTTGGAACAGACAGACATATTAAAATGTGCACCCAGCTTGGCTGAATTGTTACCTTTGTAATAGAATCTTTTGTTGAGTGGAAGAGTCAGAATTATATACTGACACTAAATAATATCTATAGACTGTGTATTCTCAAGTACTTTTGCAGAAACAGTTCATGAACTGGTTTGGACGTGAACAGAGTTGAAATCCTTAAATGAGCACAGAAAAAAATCATCATCTAAAATTTATCTTCTCTAAGTCTATATTTCACAGAATCACAGAATGGCTTAGGTTGGAAGGAAACCTGGAGATCATCTTCCAGACTAGAATCATAGAATCAAACAGGCTGGAAGAGACCTCCAAGATCATCCAGTCCAATCTATCACCCAGCCCTAGCCAGTCAACTAGACCATGGCACTAAGTGCCTCATTCAGGCTTTACCTGAATACCTCCAGGGATAGTGACTCCACCACCTCCCTGGGCAGCCCATTCCAATGCCAATCACTCTCTCTGTGAAGAACTTCCTCCTAACATCCAGCCTATACTTCCCCCGGCACAACTTGAGGCTGTGTCCCCTTGTTCTGTTGCTGGTTGCCTGGGAGAAGAGACCAACCCCCACCTGGCTACAACCTCCCTTCAGGTAGTTGTAGACAGCAATTAGCCCCCTCCCGAGCCTCCTCTTCTGCAGGCTGCACACCCCCAGCTCCCTCAGCCTCTCCTCATAGGGTTTGTGTTCCAGGCCTCTCACCAGCTTCATTGCCCTTCCCTGGACACATTCCAGTATATCAACATCTCTCTTGAATTGAGGAGCCCAGAACTGGACACAGGACTCAAGGTGTGGCCTGACCAGTGTTGAGTACAGGGGCAGAATAACCTCCCTCCTCCTACTGGCCAAACTGTTCCTGATACAGGCCAGGATGACATTGGCTCCAACCTACCCACCATGAGCAGGGATGCTTCTCAACTAGACTAGGCTGTTCAAGGCCTCATCCAGCCTGGCCTTAAACACCCCCAGGAAGGCATCCATAGCCTCCCTCGGCAATCTGTTCCACCCTCATACCAAAGAACTTCTTTTAGACCCAGTCTAAACCTACTCTCCCTCGGCTTAAAATCATTTCTCCTTGTGCTGTTGCTTGACACCCTTGTCAAAAGATTCACTATGCTTTTTAAAAAAACCCTGGAAATTAGGAAAGGTAATAATTAGTGAATAAAGTTAATCTGTACAGTGAAATTCACCTGCAGGAGCTTAGGAATATCTCAGTATCTTGGAGGGACTTAATTTTATTTTCAAGACTCCTATCCTTTTCACATAAGGACAGAAGTATCCCATATTACAAGCTTTTAGTCTTCTTAAGTTAGATTAATATAATCCAGCCTTATTTCACTTGCTTATCCCTTATGCTGTTGTTGCAGACTCTGGTGTGTAATGTGCATACATCATCATCCAGACTTCCAGTAAGAAACTGCCGTCTGAAAATGGAGGGGAACAGGAATCTGTTTAAATGTTTTGGTAAAACTTGAGAAAAAAGATAATAAATCTCATCTATAAATTCACAATCTCTTCATACTTTATAATCTAGATCCTTGCCACAGTACCTCAGTTTGGGGAAGTATTTTTGTACACTGCCTGTATGAGAATATTCTGGTACCTGGTGTATCATTAAAAAATACTCTTCTGTGTGTATTTTTGTACCACACCAAGCTGTGTGGTGCAGCAGACACACTGGAGGGCAGGGATGCCATCCAGAGGAACCTGGACAGGCTGGAAAGGTGGGCACAAGCCAAACTCATGAGGTTCAATAAGACCAAGTGCAGTGTCCTGCATCTGGGTTGAGGCAATCTCAAGCACAAATCCAGACTGGGCAGTGACTGGCTTGAGACCAGCTCTTAGGAGAGGGACTTGGGGGTGCTGGTAGAGAGAAGCTCAACATGAGCCAGCAGTGTGCACTTGCAGCCCAGAAAGCCAACCAGATCCTGGGCTGCATCAGAAGTGTGGCCAACAGGTTGAGGGAGGTGATTCTCCCTCTCTACTCTGTTCTGGCGAGACCCCACCTGGAGTATTGCACCCAGTTCTGGAGCCCCTCCTACAAGAAGGATGTGGAGATGCTGGAGAGTGTCCAGAGAAGGGCCACTGGAATGGTCAGAGAGCTGGAGCAGCTCTGCTATGAGGACAGACTGAAAGAGTTGGGGCTGTTCAGTCTGGAGAAGAGGAGGCTCCCAGGTGACTTTCTTGCGGCCTTTCAGTATCTGCAGGTGGCATACAAAAAAGCTGGGGAAGGACTTTTCAGGATAGCAGGAGGTGACAGGACTAGGGGGAATGGAGCAAAGCTGGAGATGGGTAGGTTCAGACTGGATGTGAGGAGAAAGTTCTTCAGCATGAGAGTGGTGAGAGGCTGGAATGGGTTGCCCAAAGAGGTGATTTAGACCCTGTCCCTGGAGGTCTTTAAGGCCAGGCTGGATGTGGCTCTGTCCAGCCTGCTCTAGGGTAGGGTGGTCCCTGCCCATGGCAGGGTGGTTGGAACTAGATGATCCTTGTGGTCCTCTCCAACCCTGACTGAGTCTATGATTTTGTATCTGGGCCTTCTGACTGAGGCATGGCAATTGCTCTTTATTTCTTACATTCCTTTACAATGCCACAGTCCTGGTTCACAGGGTGCACATCTAGTGTGCACTGCTAATGCTCATTTTAAATGCCTATTTTTCTGTTTCCAATTTCACTTGTGGTCATAACCTTAGTTTCTTCACTAATTAATTTTTTTTTTATTTGCTTATGGTATTTCTGTGCTGCTTATTGAAACATACATAAATGCTTATCAGTGTTGTTTGGTGTATCAGTGAATAACAATAACTTTCTAATGAAAAAAAAAACAACTATCTTGCATAGCTTTTTCTACATCAGTTTTCATTTTGATTTTATTGATGACAAATGTCTGTGAAAAAGGGATTGTGCCTGTGTTCTTTCCATAGTACCATTGCAACCTCCACTTTTTCCCAAGAACACAAAACCTGTGAGGAGAGGCTGAGGGAGCTGGGGTTGTTTAGCCTGGAGAAGAGGAGGCTCAGGGCTGACCTCATTGCAGTCTACAACTACCTGAAGGGAGGTTGTAGCCAGGTGGGAGTTGGTCTCTTCTCCCAGACAACCAGCAACAGAACAAGGGGACACAGTCTCAAGTTGTGCTGGGGGAGGTCTAGGCTGGATGTTAGGAGGAAGTTCTTGCCAGAGAGAGTGATTGGCATTGGAATGGGCTGCCCAGGGAGGTGGTGGAGTCACCGTCCCTGGAGGTGTTCAGGAAAAGAATGCATGAGGCACTTAGTGCCATGGTCTAGTTGACTGGATAGGGCTGGGTGCTAGGTTGGACTGGATGATCTTGGAGGTCTCTTCCAACCTGGTTGATTCTATTCTATTCTTTCTATTCTATTCTATTCTATTCTATTCCATTCCATTCCATTCCATTCCAGTTTTGTCACTGTAGTCCTGTTCCTATCCACATTTGTTAGTCTAGAAAAAAACCAAAACATCTTCTGTCTTTCCTTTATGTTATCTTACATGTTTTGCCTGCACAACTATGGCCAAGATGCACAGGATGCTGTATGGTGTCTGGAGTTGAGTTTAGGCTGGGTTTAGTGGATAAAAGCTGGTCTTTTGCCTGCTTTTTTGCTTGACAGGAGTGTTACAAGGATCTTTCTCCCTTATCTTAGACCAAATCTGTCAGAAATGTATAGGACCTGCATAATTCTACCCTACTGACAAACTTGTTTCAAACTGGCCATCCTAAAATTATCAAGGGAGAGTGAACTTGCAGAGAAGATGTAATGGGGAAAGGTTGGTTTGTGCTTAGAACTTAGGAGGAAGTTCTTTACAGTGAGGGTGGTAAGGCACTGGCACAGGTTGCCCAGGGAGGTTGTGGATGCTTCCTCCCTGGAGGCGTTTAAGGCCAGGCTGGATGAGGCCTTGAGCAGCCTGCTCTAGTGGGAGGTGTCCCTGCCTATGGCGGGGGGTTGGAGCTGGATGATCCTTGAGGTCCCTTCCAACCTAAACCCTCCTATGATTCTATGATTCTATGTGCGTGCTCAGATGTTACAACAATCCAATAATCACTAGGTTACTAAACACAAGATCCAGGGGAAGCAGGGCTCGCAGGTATGCACTTGAGCAGGAGGGAAAGATAGGAGCTCTGCTGCATGGGGGGATAGAGTGAGTGTAAGCCTGCCCTTTGATCAATAATACTACTTGGGATTGTTTGTCATGTCTTATTCAGCACTGTAGTTTCTCCCTACAGCTGTAGCAGGTGAGCCATAGGTATTGTGTAGATACCTTTCTCGTGATGGTTTTAGTGTTTAAGGTATAATAAAAGTATTGAAACTGTACCCAGAGAGGGGTACCCATGTGTGAGAGCATTCCCTGGTCCCGAAGAACTCAGTGGAACACAAGACAAAGTGATGTAGAGATACATAAACAACACAACAGCGTAACTTTCATTTCCTTAGATAAGCATTGCAAGAAGATACTGGAGGGAGGATTTCTAATGAGTATAGTCATAGCTTGGAGAGGTTATAGAGCTGATCTGATGATTCCTGCCTCTTAGCTGTGTATTTACTCACTGTAAGATATTCTGCCTTTTTAAAGAGACATACAGCTGATCACTTAGTAATCACATGATGTCCGAAGTTATTTTTCTAGAAGTTTAAACCCCTGTTTTTGAAATAAGAAAGAAAGAAGTTACAAAATATTGGTAACATTGAAGGTCCATCTGACAGTGACTCACAGAATCTACTTCATTGCCATTTTCTGAATTTCTACAGGTTCAAAAAAGCAGTTGGCTCTATAGAGGTGTTACAATGATTTGGTTCCTTCTGCCCTCTGACTTCTGCAGTTGCAGATCCTTTAATTCTGCCTCCCCATCTGCTTTTCACATTTTCTTACGGTTTTGTGGCTGCTGAATGTTAGGGAAGGTTGTTAATCGTTATGTTAAGAGTGCTTCTACTCTTCTCTTTTTTTTCTTTTCATCATGGGTATGGTACTTGGGCATATGTCACAAAATGCTTATGTACTCTTGTTAGTTTTGCAGTCCATGCAGACCACATCTTAGAATAGAATGGAGAAGACAGTGTTATTTTTATGAAAATGGGAACGAACAGTTCTCAGAAATTATAGATATGAAAATTTGCCCTTGCTTGTAAAGAAGAAGTGGAGTACTAGGACTGTTTATCTCTCTAAAAGCATCAGCAATGGTATTTCTTTCCATGATCAGCTTAATGTAATTGTTAGTTTTGCCTCTCGATGTACACATCAAAATAAGGACTACGGAGAGTCAGACTGTTCTTTGGTCACTTCCTCAGTTCTTTACTTCTCCTATTTCCTGATAAATAGATATCTAATTTTATTGCCTCTGTTCTGCATGGAATTGGCCTTCACTATTTGACTGCTTTATTTTCTAAGCTGTAATCTTATGGCAGCAGTGCGCTAAAGGAATCATTAAATTACTTGCTAAAAGTATGAGATCCGTGAGCTCCAGAGACAGAGTTTTCAAAAATGTCATCCTGTGCAATTTGCTCCTACAAAATGTAAGAATGGCAATCCTGAGAACAATTTGGGAAAATAGTACTGAGAGCAATCTCAGTCATTTAGGGATGTTTCCACTTAGAGAACAAAATGTAAAGCTTGTGCAGTTCCTCTTTCTCAAAGCAGGAAAAAAAAAAATAATTTTGCAGATAACTGCATTTTAAGAAGCTCAAGTAATTTACAGACGCTGTAGAACAGCTTATGCAGGCTTACAGCAGGCATTTGATTAGGTATTTGTGGACTTGCTCCAAGTCAGGCGTAATGGGCATAGTGATGGATTTGCGACATCAGTATTATCTTCTAGAGACATTCTGCCTGAAAGAACATTCTGAGTTCCACCACCTAACTGGTTTTGTCTTTTTCAAAAGTGGTATTGATGCTGCTACACTTTACTGGTAGAATATTGTATCAAACTCCTGGTAGTCAAAAAGAAACTGCAGTCAAAATGGACCTTTTCTTAGAAGTGTTCCAGATAGCCTCTAAGTGATTTGTTAGTAGGTCTGTTTTCCTTGTTCCCTTGTTCTATTTTACAGCTTTTTATTTCAAGTCATAGTGTAGTTGAGGCTGTACTCAACACTGATCAGGCCACACCTTGAGTACTGTGTCCAGTTCTGGGCTCCTCAATTCAAGAGAGATGTTG
>WAAF01009008.1:0-10945 GCA_013400475.1 Tricholaema leucomelas | reverse complement strand
TTGGACTGGATGATCTTGGAGGTCTCTTCCAACCTGGTTGATTCTATTCTATTCTAATCCAAAATTAACAAAGCAAATGAATAAAGAAAAAATATAATTGATAATTTATGAAGTAAAAAAAAAAAAAAATATTTAGTTGTTTCTTTTTAAATTATAGCCATAAGAGCACTGAAGCAATTTAAAAGCAAGAGTAATTCCTCTAGCAAGAGAGAAGCTGGTGACAGAGGGAAAGAGAAGAAAGATTTGGAACATCAGAGAACAAAGAGGAATCGCCAGTTTCCAAAAATATGGTTAACAAAATACTCCTGGTTAAGATATGATGATGACAAGGGAATGATGTTTTGTGCACCATGTCGCAAGCATAATGTGGATTTAGGGGAAAATATTCATAATTTTTGTTCTGGCACGGATGACTTCAAACTTGAATTTATAAATACACACCAGAGTAGTGAAGCACATGCCTGGGCTACCTGCATGGAAGCGGCCAGCACTGCTTCACCAGATAGAGCTTCTGCTGAGCAGATGCTGAAGACCATGAACTCCATAGCATTAGGTAGAGTAGGTAATATTTTTATGACATACCATGTTATTGCTAAAGCTGGTCATCCCTTTGCAGACCTTGACTGCATGTGCAAACTAGCTGGTAAGAAGGGAGTGGATATCAGTTCTGTATTTAGAAATGACAAGTCAGCCCGAGCATTTATGCATTTTATTGCTGAAGCAGAAGGAAGAGCTTTGAAAGAGAAACCAGATAAATGTGAATTCTTTTCGGTTATTAGTGACAGAGTCATGGACAGTATAATTGAAGTAGTGGCAGTTGTCTGCATACTCTCTGGAAAAATCCACTGCCAGATTGATGGAGTGCAACCTGTTAAAAAAATGGATGCTTCAGCTATAAAAAATGCAATTGAGGACACAGTGCAAAGGAATTTTCAGCTGAGTCTGGCAAGCCGCAGCTGTTCCAGAAAATTAGTTGGATTTGGAAGCACTAGGACAGACATCATGGTAGCAGAAAACAGCAAAGAAACTAAACCGAGGGAAACTCTGCCCTGTCTACACTCTGTGAATTGTTTTGATGACCGCCTAAAGATGGCTTACAAAGGAGCAGTGAAAGATACTCACCTATGCAACATCTTTGGTGATGCCTTGAGAAATACCTCTCATTTTTGTCACAACTCGTCTCTGAATAAGAATAATCTCAAAGCCACATACAAAGCCATTAAGTTATGCTCAGCTATTCCTTCTTTCGTTGGAGGCTCCCAGTGGTTTTCTCGTCTGCAAAGAGTTCTACGGATTCTCCTTAAAGTTTATCCTGCCTTTGTTCTACATCTGAGTAAGGTAAATCACTTAAAGATCACAGTTAATGCCAGAAAATATTAATTGCCACGGATAATTTTGGTCCACATACCTGACACTTTCTTTTTCTATATTATTACCCAGGTTAAAAGAGATTCAAGAGCCTCAAACAGACAGAAAGTCAAACTCCTTTTACTCCTGTTTCTGAGAATGGAGATTGTGAAGTTTTCTCACTTCTTGTTGGATATCATCAATCTCCTCCACATTCTGTCACGCATTACTCTGGATCACAGTGCCTTCATTGCAGATGTATTTGCAACCGTGGAGTCAATCTTGGAAACGCTACAGATGCATCACACAAGGTCTGGCATTTCTAACAACTGAACTGCTATCTCTTAAAAAACAGTGGAAGAGTATTGTATATTGGTTTGCATTCTGTATCTTTCAGAGGTGGTCCAAAGGAATGCCTGATGGAGACCCTTCAGCATTTTCATGGTTGCCAGTTTATGGACAATAGAAGTATTTCAGCAGTAAGAACCAAAGTACTAAGCACAAAAAAACATAGTTGTTTTTGCAATGCAAGTCAAGATATTTTGAGAGCAACCATTACTGGAAGTTTTAAACTGTGGCCTGAAAAAATTAAACAAGGTATAGTACCACGATAGTGGCTATTTGTAGTGCACCTTCTACATCTTTTGAAAGCATAAAAATATTTTTCTTTTGCCTCTGTTGCAGAATTTGATGAAAAAGAAGTGTCTGTCTTGATTAAACATTACAAAGTCAACCTAGAAACTGCTATTGTGAAAATATGTGAAGCAGAAACTGAATGGTGCATGCTGAAACTAGAGCTATATAACAGGTAGTAAGAAAAGTGCTTTTGTGTCTGTTTTCTGTTTCCTCAGAAGGATTGTGGAAATACATTTTTTGTGATAGTTATAAGTGTACTTCTTATTGTGCTTTTTAGGTTTCTGAACATCCAGACCTTGACATGGGATTCAGTGAACTCAGATTATCACAGGATCACAGGCTCACAGGATGTTAGGGGTTGGAAGGGACCCAATGAGTTCGTCGAGTCCAACCTCCCTGCCAGAGCAGGACAATACTATCTAACACAGATCAGAGGAACACATCCAGACAGGCCTTGAAAGTCTCCAGAGATTATGCAAAGATGTCTCCCAACAGCCTGACATTGGAAGATTCGGTCCTGACTTCAACAGCATGCTCAGAAACAGAGCTAGTCTTCAGTCAAATGAAAACTCCCCATGATGCATTTACATGCTAAACTAAGGTCTGAAAGTGTGATGGATCTTTGGTAATTCGAATGAACTCTGCAAATGCCAAAAAACGATGACACCCAGAAAGCTATTCATATGTGGAACTCTACTTGGCAGAGAAACAGAAGATTTCAGGAAAGTATCACAGTATCACAGTATCACCAAGGTTGGAAGAGACCTCACAGATCATCAAGCCAACCCTTTACCACAGAGCTCAAGGCCAGACCATGGCACCAAGTGCCACGTCCAACCTTGCCTTGAACAGCTCCAAGGACAGTGACCCCACCACCTCCCCAGGCAGCCCATTCCAGTGTCCAATGACTCTCTCAGTGAAGAACTTTCTCCTCACCTCAAGCCTAAACTTCCCCCGGCACAGCCTGAGGCTGTGTCCTCTTGTTCTGGTGCTGGCCACCTGAGAGAAGAGAGCAACCTCCCCCTGGCCATAACCACCCCTCAGGTAGTTGTAGACAGCAATAAGGTCACCCCTGAGCCTCCTCTTCTCCAGGCTAAACAATCCCAGCTCCCTCAGCCTCTCCTCTTAGGGCTTGTGCTCGAGGCCTCTCACCAGCCTCGTCGCCCTTCTCTGGACACGTTCAAGCATCTCGATGTCCCTTGTAAACTGGGGGGCCCAGAACTGAACACAGTACTCAAGGTGTGGTCTAACCAGTGCAGAGTACAGGGGCAGAATGACCTCCCTGCTCCTGCTGATGAAAGTCAAGATTACAACTCTGAGTTTGCCTTGGAAGGTCTTTGTGGAGCTTGCTGTTTTGTATTGCAGTCTCCTTGTAACATACACGGACAGTTTAGCAGAATAACCTGCAGGGTTAATGAGTGTAAACATTGACATTTTTATCATAATGCATTACAATGTTAAGATATGACTTCTCTTGATGTTCCTTGCTGAATCCCCACCAGGTCTTTACATTTTCCCATGTGTACCTGACTTCTACAAATCTGAAGGTAATGGACAAAAATCATGGAGTACATTCTGAGCTTGGCAACATGTGGACAAAAGAATGACTCTTAACTTCCACCTAATTTACTGCATTTACTTTGAGTCGTAACAAATTATAACCACTGGAGTTGTCATCTTACTATCAGATGTCAATAGTTGAAGAAGATCCACTGATTCTGAAAATCCTGATTTCTTATTTTTGATAAATGTGCAGAATATCAGTGCACTATTTCTGTAAAGCTATTACTTGACCTCTGTAGCCTATGAAAATTTTAGGTCATACCTTTTCTTCATGTATGTATGTGTTGCTATTTTGTATTCTCTTGTAGATAAGGTTTAACATGAAGTTTTAACAGATTTTTATCAAGCTTGTACTCAGAAGAGTTTTCCCATACAAGCAGAACAGATCCATTTTCCACTGCTGACTATTAACTGCACAAATCAGCCTTCCCATAGAAATACTCATACATCCAGGATATGATTAATATACTTCATGGATTGAACCACATGTTTTTCCCTGTGAAAATGTTTGTGAGGGTTGCAGTAAAAATGCTGTATCTTGATTTTAATCTAGGATCTGAGAAGGAGATTTTTTCAGAGAAGTATCTGGTTTTGTGATTTCATCATTCAACTGCTCCAGATGCAGCTTTCTACTTGATAGTTTCCAATCATGGCACACCATACTGACAGAATATATTTCTGCCATCAAAAAACCAGCTAAAAAGAAATCATCAATGATGCTTCTTCCAACAGGGATGAAGATGAAATAGAAATAATACAGGAGAAATAAATGTGAGGTCATTCATCTTTAAATGAATCCTTTCATAAATGAAGATTTACTCTGTTAATTGCAGAAGATACATACTACATGCACACACATACACAAAAATAGCCTCTTTTGTGTGTGTCATATATTTATGCTACTTCTAGGTCTAAATAGTGTATCAGAAAAAGAGTTAAGTTTTGAATGCAAGCCTTGTTAAGGGATATTAGTCTTCTCAAGTAGAGTTAAACTCTAGGGATCAGAAAAAGAGATAAGTACTGTGCATTATACAGTAAGATCTATTATTGAAATATCTTTGTGATTTCTCAGATAACAAAAAATGTTTAATTAGACTTTACCTAATAATTAACAGGATATATATTTTACAGGGTATCTTATTAGGTCTGGGGCATTGCTAATTCTAAGGATTTTTGTGTTGGATTAGATAACCTCTGGAGGTCCCTTCCAAAGAAATGCATTCTATGATTCTGTGGTTTTCTCTTTAGTGACAGAATACCAAAGTTTTCTGCTCAAAGTTTTCCAATGGAAAGATTTTTAATATCATGACATGAGAAAAAGTTTGAAAATATGCCCTCAGAATGCTTAATTGAAGAAGACAAACCCCAAAGTAATGAACAAAAAGTACATTCAGAACCTAAAATGCTGAAGTTGCTTTTATGATGCTTGAGGACAACATAGAATCATACAACTTCACAATTGTAGTATTAGGACTGAAGGGCTCTAGCAAAATCTTAGTATAGCAACAAATAATTGGAAAGGGATATCAAGAAATCATCATTGTCTACAAATGGGATCAAGTTTAGTTAGAAAACCTGTATCCAATATTTGCTCCTCTATCTTTTTGGTTAGTTTTTTAAGCAGTTCACTCTAGAATGTGTGGTTTGTTTTACCTCGGTGCCCTTCTGGTAATATGGGCTTTTACTATTACCTCCATTGGTTTTGCTGCAAATAAATTTTGTCTCATAGAATCATAGAATCAATCAGGTTGGAAGACACCTCCAAGATCATCCAGTCCAACCTAGCACCCAGCCCTATCCAGTCAACTAGACCATGGCACTAAGTGCCCCATCCAGTCTCTTCTTGAACACCTCCAGGGACCATGACTCCACCACCTCCCTGGGCAGTCCATTCCAATGCCAATCACTCTCTCTGTCACTAACTTCCTCCTAACATCCAGCCTATACTCCCCCTGCCATAACCTGAGACTGTGTCCCCTTGTTCTCTTGCTGGTTGCCTGGGAGAAGAGACCTACCCCCAGCTGGCTACAGCCTCCCTTCAGGTAGTTTCCTATCATTCTTCCTAACTGCACCTATGGAGAAGGTGTTGTCCCTATCTTCTTTGCAACATTAACTGGAAAAGTACTGCTGTGTTTTCTCATAATCTCCCTTTTGTAGGTGGAACTAGGAGAATTCCTTGACCTTGCCCTTCAGGACATGTTTTCTAAGACTGTGATGGTTCTCTAGGCACTTTATTCTTGGCAATTGGTAGTCTCCACACATGCTTCTAGACCTGCAAATTCCAAAATTCTATGCCAGCAGAAGCCTTAACAGCTGAAAAGAATGCAAAGATTATTTTCAGTGTCTTCCCATGTTACTTTCTGTTGGTATCATAATCTGCCATAATTCCTAGAGCCTTTTCTACAGAGATTTTACTTTGGCAGCAAGACTACCATCGTGACATTTGGGCAGTTCATTACTTCATCCCAGTGTGACACTTCACATTTTGTTTTCTTTTTGGATGTTGTCCTTTTTATCCTAAACTGTGTCCTCCGTTTGTAGAGTTCACTTTTAACTCTAATAATATTCTCCAGTGTGCTTGAAAGCCTTTCCTGATTTATCTGCAGTGCAATAAATGCGTTAGCTTCCTCTGTAACTACTCTGATCGTTCTCCACTGAAGTTTACTTACTGATCTTGATCATCTCGACAGCTCTTCAACTTCTTTTTGAAGTCTGATTATTTTTGCAAAATGCCTGCTATCTCTTCTAGTTAAAAATATTTCTACACATGAAAGAAACTGATTTTCTATTCATTCAGCAATAACTTCTTGGGTTTGGTTTCTCTTGGTTGTGGGGTTTTGTTTTGTTTTGTTTTTCCTTTGGTTGGTTTTGTTGTCATTGGGGTTTTTTTGTTTGTTTGTTTGTGCCTTGTTTCTTGTTTTTCCTTTAACTTGCCAAAAGATTTTTTTAAGAACATGCCTGTTTTGAAAAGAGTCTTGTTAGGCATAGAGGGCCAGTTCTGGGAAATGTATTCCCATTCATCCCAGAGGGCATTATTTCCTTTTACCACTTGCAGAGGACCATTTGCAGACATCATCATCTGTGTGACTGCTCATGCATAGCATCTCTCCATGATTATAAAGCATTGACAAGGTGTAAATTTGCTTATCTCAGGAAGGGAGGTTGGAGTGAGGAGCAGGCTACTCCTTGGCCACTCCTTGGTGGCAAGCAACAGCACTAGAGGAAATGGTTTCAAGCTGCTCCAGGGATGGCCCAGGCTGGATGCTAGGAAATAACTTCTTCACAGAGAGGGTTATCAAACACTGGAATGGTCTGCCCAGGGCAGTGGTGGAGTCACGATCCCTTGAGGTGTTTAAGCACCCTGTGGACCTGGCACTTAGGGATGTGGTTTATTGTTGACCATTCAGTGCTGGATTGAAGGTTGGACTGGATGATCTTTGAGGTCTCTTCCAACTGGATGTTTTCTTTGATTCTGTGTGCTGCTGTGACAACCTCTGAATTAAACTGATGAATCACCTTTTGTCTTGTAATATAATAATGTATTTAAAATCAGTTCCGTGCTCTATAATGCAAAAACAAATGCATTAAATTTAGACAAAACAAATCTCAAAATACATTGAGGAAAGCTACTTGATGTTTTTTTCCCTCTCTGTCTTTGAGACTTTCTCATTCCTTCTAGGTATGTCATGAGGAGGAATTAGATTACTTTTCATTTTTAAGTAATGTGTCTTTTTGAAAACACTTTGGAATGGTTTCAGGAGGAGATAGTAGAGCAGAAAAAAAAATCGCCCTACAGCACATCAGCAAATGTGTGATTAATAGACAGAAATCAGCTTAGCTCTGAATGAAAGAGATGGTTGTTCACATCTCCAGAGGAGAACAAAAATGAGTAGACATTGCAGATCATCTGGCAGTGCTCACATAGAATAGAATCATGGAATAGTGGATCCAATAGAATCCACAGCCTGCCCCACATTCACCAGGCAGGTAACCTGATCATAAAAGGAGATCAGGTTTGTCAGGCAGGACCTGCCCTTCCTAAATCTGTGCTGGCAGGGCTTGATCCCTTGGCCATCCTGTAGGTGTTTTGTGATGGCACTCAAGATGACCTGTTCCATGACCTTGCCTGGCACTGAGGTCAGGCTGACAGCTCTGTAATTTCCCACTTCCTCCTCCTGGCTCTTCTTGTGGATGGGCATCACATTGGCCAGCTTCCAGTCTTTGGGGACCTCTCCAATGAGCCAGGACTGTTACTAAATGACGGACAGTGGCTTAGCCAGCTCATCTGCCAGCTCTCTCAGAACCCTAAGACGGTCCTCTGGACATGTGAGGATCCAAGTAGCTCAGCAAGTCCCTTAATGCTTCCTCCTGGATTACAGGGGACTATACTGGTGGACTATAGGTGGACTATTCTCCATCTGCCAGCTCAGGAGTCCAGTTGTCCTGGAAACAACCTGTCCCACCACTGAAGATTGAGGCAAAGGAGGTGTTAAGCACCTTTGCCTTTTCCTCATCCTTTGTCACTATATTCCCTTCTGCATCNAGCAAGTCCCTTAATGCTTCCTCCTGGATTACAGGGGACTATACTGGTGGACTATAGGTGGACTATTCTCCATCTGCCAGCTCAGGAGTCCAGTTGTCCTGGAAACAACCTGTCCCACCACTGAAGATTGAGGCAAAGGAGGTGTTAAGCACCTTTGCCTTTTCCTCATCCTTTGTCACTATATTCCCTTCTGCATCTAATAAGGACTGGAGGTTGTCCTTGCCTCTTGCCATTAATATACTTATAGAAGCATTTTTTATTCTCCTTAACAGCTGTGGCCAGCCTAAGTTCTAAATGGGCTTTTGCCTCCCTCTTTTTTTTATTTCCTGCAAGAACTAGCAACATCCTTGAACTCTTCCTGGGATATTTCCGTAAATAGTGGTTAACATTTGAGACACACATCCTTTAACCTAATTTCTGACTGGAGCTCTTGATTCAGGTTCTTTAACTGCCTTGCCCCTAAAATAATTCTTAAGTATATTTCTGAAGCATGTAGGCTTATAGGAAGAGGCATGAAGATAATAATGTTCTTCTCAAATTTAGTATAGGAGAACAAAATTTTTATTTCATTTTTGGAAGTTAGAAAATCATAGGAAATACAGGAACAGAGATTTTATTATCAAATAGAGTTTTCCCCAGTAGATTCCTTTCACACACCACAGGACCTCCATCTCCCTCAACAGTGGGCAACAGGGCAGACTGAGCAGGACCAGCTCTGTTGACTGATCCCCTGCTGTTCACCAGCCAGGTGGCTTCTGCTAGGTGTCTCTCCCAGTTTTTGAAAGTTCCACCTCCCATAGCTTTCAGGGTGGTTTTCAGCAGGCCATTGTGATGCTCAGTCTTTCCTGCAGCTTGTGGGTAGTATGGGATGTGGTAAACCCATTCTATCCCACGCTCTTTTGCCCAGTTGCTTACGAGGTTGTTCTTGAAATGGGTCCCACTGTCTGACACTATTCTCTCTGGGGTACCGTGTCTCCACAGGATGTTACTCTGCAGACCCAGAATGGTGTTATGGGCAGTAGCATCAGGTACTGGGTAGGTTTCCAGCCACCCCGTGCTTCCCTCCACCATGGTTAACACATCCTGTTTGCCACTGTGAGACCGAGGCACAGTGATGTAATCGACCTGTCAGGCCTCCCCATACCTGTACTTGGACCACCGCCCCCCGTACCACAAAGGCTTCATGCGCTTAGCTTACTTTATGGCAGCACAGATGTCACAGTCATGGATAACCTGAGCTATGGCATTCATGGGTATGTCCACGGACTTGTCACGGGCCCATTGGTATGTGGCATCTCTTCCTTGGTGGCCAGAAGAGTCATGAGCCCACTGAGCTAGGAACAGTTCACCAGGAAGTCCCCCTTGCTTTTTATAGATCTTTAGACAGGAAGGGGGAGTAGGCTAACCATCACCTGTTAGTATTTGGACCCACCCCTGGGGTGGGGTCAAGACCACTTAAGGTCAGGTTCAAGGTCACTCCCCCTGGAGAGTTAACCCTGTACAACTTGTTTGTGTTCTGCCCTAAAAAGGTAAAAGTAAACCCTGACTTCACCTTATATGGTTAAGCTTGTCAAACTGCCATTCTGACTGGCTGATCTGTGGCCAAGGAGCCATTAGTCTCAGGCTACACTGATAAAAAGAGATGAGCAGGTAAACACGTGCTCTGCCTTATTGTGCTTCTGCTTCTCTACCATTGTATCCTGCCATGCTTGTCTTGCTACATAATAACAAGCCCTGATACTTTGGGTTTGTCTTCCTGGAAACTTGCCTTAGTTTACCAGAAGATTAGCAATAAGTGCTTTCACGCAATAGGCTTGCTTAGCCAGTGCAATATTGTGCCTGTCTGCACAACTGGAAGACATCCTGCCTGCACACCTGCAACTCTTCTGCTGAGACTGGGAGCCCTGGAAGATCATCCAAGAGGAACCAGGACCAAGTCAGAGATCATCTGCCTCTCTTCCAGCCTAGGAAGATCTACAAGCCTTAGCGGCTAAGAAGACAGTGATAGAACTCCCTGCAACTGTTTGGGTACTGTCTGGAGACTCTAGTTAGCCCTGGGAATCCAGAGATACTAATATTTTTTGAGTAAATACTTAAAGCCTCCTGTAAGTGAATCCAAGTGCCTTCTGCCTTAAGCAGAAAGGAGCTTTTGAGTCCATCTAGGGGACAAGAAGTATAATCAACCGCAAGAACTTCTTTCCAGTTCTAATGGTTTAATGCTTGTTAGATTATTGCTACTTATGTATGTTCTTGTATGTTCTACATACCCTGTTCTCATCTGTGCAATGTTTTCATGACTGTTGCAAAGAACTTATTATTAAAATTGTGGCCAGTAGCAAGACTCCTGAATATCAAAATCAGTAAAAAATACCATCTGGCAGCCACACCTTACCCCCATCACAACCCAAAAGCATCAAGAGGTGACATCGAAGCACTGTTAGCTGTCTGCCAGGATTTCTTCCCAGCTTTTGCCTTCATCCTGAAATCTGTGCTAGCACAGAATTCTTCAAGAACAGGGGCTTGTGCCTACCTCCTTTCTGTCCCAACAGGCTTTGATCTTCCCAAATATATATATTTCCCCCCTCTTTTCTCTAAGGCTAGACAGCAGTGTGCTCAGGTGGCCATGAGATCAAATGGCATCCTGGCTTGTATCAGGAACAGTGTGGCCAGTAGGATAAGGGAGGTTATACTTCCCTTGTACTCAGCACTGGCCAGGCCACACCTTGAGTACTGTGTCCAGTTCTGGGCTCCTCAATTCAGGAGAGATGTTGAGATATTGGAACGTGTCCAGAGAAGGGCAGAGAAGCTGGTTAAGGGCCTGGAATACAGCCCTGTGAGGAGAACCTGAGGGAGCTG